>JBBPBX010019165.1:0-10631 GCA_038048925.1 Garcialebias charrua
CTCTCCGTGCATGTGTGGGTTTTCTCCAGGGACTCCAGTTTCCTCCCACAGACCAAAAACATGCATGTTAGACTGATTGGTAACTCTAAATTGTCTCCAGGTGTGAGAGAGTGAATGGTTGTTTGTCTCTGTGTGTCCCTGTAATGGACTTACAACCTGTCCAGGGTGTACCCCGCCGTTTGCACAGTGATTGCTGGACATGGGCACCAGCGACCCTCATGACCCAAAAATGGAAGATGCAGGTGAAGATAATAGATGGATGAATAAAATCCTTGTTTTCTCCTTAGGCCTTGATGTGGAGGATATATTTTTTAACTGATCACATTTGAATAGTGTTTATATTTTAATGTGATTTTTTTCCCCACCAACGTTATCTTTATTGGATTTTCACACACAAATAAAAACTTGCTTCCAATATCATACGGAAATAAGTGTGCTCTCATATCAAAGGAAACATTAAAGCTGCTATATGTAACTTTTCTAACAATATATTTTTAACATATTTCTTCACTCTGTCACTAGATTGATGTTAGAGAGGTAATCTCTGAAAAAAAACTTTAAAAAAAATATTGTCCCCTTGCTTCTCCAGGTGGTAAATAAGCATTTCTAAAAAGAAAAAGTGACCCGCCATTTTCCAGCCAATAAAAACAAAGTTTGTAACCAGCCAATAAAAACCGAGCTTGAATTTGAATCAGCCAATAAAAACAGAGCTTGAATTTGAATTTCAACAGACCACAAGGGGGCAGAGCCATATATGGCTCTGAGGGGGAGGGATCAGAATGCTTTGCTTGTTGAATTTTTTTCTAAGTGCTGATGTTCTACAGAAACTGCAGACTTCACCTTTAAGGGCAACTAAATTATTGGCCAACATTTAACTTGTCTTTCCTTGCAAGTCATGTATTCGTGAAATTTCTTGGAGAAGCGCTTAGTTAAAAGTATAGTGCATAGAATAAAAAATAAAAGAGAAAAAAATCTAAGAAAAAAGGGTAACAATCAAAATAACAAAGGTTTCTCTATTTTTTAAGGGTTAGTCCAAATTATTTCACTATTATGTGTGGTTCAAAAAAATACAAACTCAAATGTACAATTCACAGAATAAGGAACTCCAAGTATCCAAGGAATGGAGATTATTTTAGGATACTGCAGAAGATCACTGGTTTGAGATTTTCAGTAATGAAAAGTGCGTTATAAATTGAATTAATTATTATTATTATTATTATTATTATTACTACACCTCATCTGTCCCACTCCCCCCACCCCTCAAATCCACACTCTCTATATATTCCCTAAAAGGACCCCAAATGTTTTGAAATAGTGAAAGTTTCCCTTTATAATGTAAGTAATTTTTTTCCATAGGTAAAGTAGTGGACATTTCATTAATCCAGTTAATGACTTTTGGTTTATTGGTACTCTTCCATGTGAGTGCTATGACTCTTTTTGCAAGCAGTGAACATAAATCCATTGCAGTGATTATTTTTCTGGACATATGATGTCTATCAGAATATAAACCTAGAATGAACAGTTTAGGGTCAAGATCTAATTTTATACCCAGTATAGTCTCTAAAGCTTGTCCCTCCAGAATTGTTGAACTTTATTGCATTTCCAGACATGAACATCTGACACACACTGGTGGCGCAGTGGTTAGAGATGGTGGGCCTGTGATCTGAAGATCACCAGTTCAAGCCCCGGTACCAACAACACCAAAAAATGTGGTGGAAAAGGTGAAACACCCACATCTGCCTCCACCCTCATCCCCCCCACTCTGGGCCCCTGAGCAAGGCCCTTAACCCCCACCATCTGCTCCCTAAACAGGTCTCTCTTGGAAATGAGTTGTGGCTCAATGAGACTACCAGGATAAATGAAAATAAATAGGCCAAGCTGCCGGCCAAGCTGATGGTGCAGTTCTACACGGCCATCATCGAGTCCATCCTCAGCGCGTCCATCACAGTGTGGTACGCCGGGGCCACTGTCAGGGACAGACACAGACTGCAGCGCATTGTGCGCTCTGCTGAGAAGGTAATCGGCTGTAGTCTCCCATCTCTCCATGACCTGTACGTCTCCAGGACTGTGAGGCGAGCAGGTCGGATCACAGCTGACCCTTCTCACCCTGCATACGGTCTGTTCGAACCACTCCCCTCAGGCAGGAGGCTTCGGTCAATTGGGACCAGAACCTCCCGCCATAAAAACAGTTTCTTCCCCTCTGCTGTCAGACTCTTGAACACTCATAACCATGTTACCTCATAACTTGCCTTGGTCGCTGTATTTTGTATTTGTTCTTTGTATTTTGATTGGGAATCACTGTATCACTGTATTTTGATTGCACCACTCTAATTGCGCTGTTTCTTAGTAGTTTTTGTTCACTGAATATTGTATTGATTGTATTGATGTTTTATGGTTTATGTTTTTTGTGTCTTATGTTTTTATATTTTATGCACCGTTATGCCGAAGCAAATTCCTAGTCTGTGAATCCTGTTCATTGACAATGGCGATAATAAACTGAATCTGAATCTGAATAAATACTGCAGTACTTTGAGGCGTGTGTTGGTAGTTTGTGTTTGTGCTCAGCACACGCCTGTTCCCAATCCTCTGTTCTCCTGTGAATCTTCCCTCCAGGCGTTAAGTTTCCATAAAGCAGATTCAGAGGATCCCTCTGCTAACATGCTATTTATGTTTGGAGATAATTCATTTTATAAAACAGTCATTCTTCATTTCAGTTCCAAAATGGACATCAGGGGAATGGAAACAGATTTTGAGATTATCTAAACAAAAGTATCACCTGAAGATATTTAAAATAATGTTTACTTGGAATGTCATACCTGGCAATCAACTCTTCAAAGATCCACCCTCCAATCCCACAAGATCTCCCATTGTCTTTAAACCTTTTTCGGCCCATTTCCTAAAACCAGGGTCTGCCCAGCTTGGAGGAAAAAATTGGTTACCCCATATCGGGCTGAAGCGTGACAAAGAGATGGATTCACCTAGATACTTCTCAACCTGATTTAATGTGATGTTTAATTCTGATCCAGTTCCTCCTAGACCACTGATCCAAAGAAGGATTGTAAAAGAGATCCTCTAGCTTTCTTGTGTTTTTTTATTCTGCCTCTTTAGATTTCAATGTGATGAATGTGGACTCATTTGTTTTATCTTTAAATACACATTGTAACAACATTATGGAAAAAGTGCACCTATAAAAACAGAACTCTGTCCAGCGTACAGTCTGCCCCTGGATGAATAAGGAAATTCTTAACAAGAGGAGAGTACCGGTTTGTCATAAGGCTGAATGACAGTGGAAAAGTACTAAGCTTGAGGCTCATAGACTTTACCTTCAAGAATTGATTAGATTGTTAAATGAGTTGCAAAAGAATGACAGAACTACCAGTAATTATTTTGCAAACCTCACTGCATCAACACTGTGGATTATACTATGGTAATGAGTGACTTCACAGACACACACACAAAAAACGAGTTAAAAAAGGTCAGGACTGAGAGGCTTGTTTGGCATTTCTGCCGCTGTGCTAAATTCATTCATTCATTCATTCATTCATTCATTCATTCAACCTTTATTTATACAGGCTAGCCTCGTTGAGCCACAGGGACTCATTTACAAGAGGGACCTGTTTCACTCACACTAGTGAATTAGTTCACTTCTTATTTATCTGAAAGGTATTTTACTGTTTTTATGAAGCAGGCCTATGATACAGCACCATTGTGTTGTGGGGTACCTCAAGGTTCAGTATTGGGCCCGATCCTTTTTTAATTTTTTATTTATATCCTTTAAGGAATATTCCTAAATGTGTGAACGTGTTATATAATTGTATGCTGATAACTTACAATTATACTGTTCTTTTCAAATTTCAGAGATCTATAACTGTTAGAACTCAAGCTATGGCTGTACAACAACTATCTGTAGTTAAATACAAACAAGACTGAATTTTTTATTACCGCTGATGAAAAAAAAAAAAAAAAATTAGTCAGTCAGCATGTTGCTTTTTAAACTCTTACTGTGAAAGGTGATCTTGTAGGAGGTGGAAACGGTTATAGAAATTAACCATTCCCAAAAATTCTTGTAGCGCTTTAACAGACTGGGGCTGTGGGAAATCGGACACCGCCTGCACTTTGTTTGGTAATGGGACAGCACCACTTGCAGAAATGCGGTGGCCCAAAAAGTCAATGACTGGCAGCCCAAACTGGCATTTCGCTGTATTTACAATCAGGCCATGTGCTGCCAGGCGCTGAAAAACCTCACGGAGGTGGGACATGTGCTGCTCAGCCGAGCTGCTAGCCACCAGGACGTCATCCAGGTACACAAATACGAAGGACAGACCCCTTAGGACTGAATCCATCAACCGCTGAAATGTTTGTGCTGCACCTTTAAGACCAAAAGGCATGCGCAAAAACTCAAACAGGCCGAAAGGCGTGATAACAGCGGTCTTAGGGACATCCTCCACATGCACAGGAACCTGGTGGTACCCCCGTACTAAATCTACTTTAGAAAAAATGGAGGTCCCAGCCAGGTGCACTGAAAAATCCTGGATGTGGGGGATGGGATAACGATCGTTCTCTGTGATGTTATTAAGGCGGCGGAAATCCCCACATGGACGCCATTTGCCGTCTGCTTTGGGCACCATGTGCAGGGGGGAGGCCCACGGACTGTTTGAGCGCTGCACGATGCCTAAACGCTCCATGTTAGCAAACTCTTCCTGTGCTATTGCTAGCTTAGTAGCATCGAGGCGGCGTGCACGTGCGAACACCGGGGGGCCCGTTGTGGGAATATAATGTTCGACCCCATGTTTTGTGTTTGTGTTTGCAAAATCAGGAACAGTCAGCGAGGGGAATTCAGACAATAAACGCTGAAACACATTACCCGAAGCTAAAAAGTTAGCATGCATTAAAGGCCCAGCTCCTCGCGTCTCACAAGGCAGTGACGAAAAAGACACAGCGTCGATCAAACGCCTGTTAGCTACATCAACAAGGAGCCCGTGAGCACAAAGAAAATCAGCCCCTAAAATAGGGACTGAGCTAGCAGCTACCACAAAGTTCCACTGGAAGTCCCGTTCATGGAAACACACAGTCACCAACCTTTCGCCAAACGTCTTGATGGGATAGCCGTTAGCCGCGGTTAGCTGCGGCCCGCAGCCTTCTGCCAACCTGTCGGAGCCAGTCGGGGGAACGAGGCTCTTCTGCGAGCCAGAGTCCACCAGGAACCGCCTCCCCGACCTCGAGTCTTCAATGAAAAGCAGCCTTTCCTTGTCGCCAACGGCCGCGACTGCTAGCGGGCGCTGGCGTTCTCGTTTCCCTGCGGCTTGAAGCTGCACGGTGGGATGCATCGTCGTGCTTTGGCGCCAAAACGCTGGTGGTAGAAACAAAAGGCGGCTCCTGTCCGCCTGCGGGTAGCGACCCCTGCTACGACCGATGGCTCGTCCGGCGCTGAGGGCGTTGCTTGAAGCTGAGGTGCTGCTGGAGATCCGGGGACCGCCGCCTGGACCGCGAAAGTCCTCGCAGCCAGCAGGATGCGGTCGGCTTCGCGGGCCAGCGAGCGGTAATCCTTCTGCTGCAGAAACGAGGAGTTGGCCAGGGCGGTGCGCACTGGAGCCGGCGGAGGAAGAGGTGGAGGAAGAGAAACTCACAGTCTGCTGATCCCCTCAAAGACAACATGCCTTCCATGAGCTCAAGAGCTGTGCCATCGCCCAAATCGGAGAGGGAAAAAAGTTTCTCAGCGCGCTCCGCGTCTGAGAGTGAGTAACGCTGCAGAAGGAGCTGTTTGAGGGCGTCGTACTTTCCTTGTGCAGGAGGGTCCTAGAGCAGGCTCATTACCCGCTGGGTGGACAATGGGTCCAGTGAAGCGACCACATGGTGGTATTTGGTGTCGTCTGCAGATATCCCGCGAAGAGCAAACTGTGATTCGATGTGGGCGAACCACGACTGAGGTGCGTGCAGCCAGAAGTCCGGGATTTTAACGGCCACCGCAAAAGCGAGTGGGGCCGCCGGTGGAGGTTCCACAACCGCGGACAGCTGAAGAGAGCTGGCTGGACCTTCAGATGTCGACATATTCAATTCACGAGGGTCACCAGTGTAGGAGGTGGTGAAGAGACGACACAGGAGACGGGATGTAGATCTTCACTTTTAATCAACTCCTACTAAACTGGCGGGAAGTACCCAACACCGCCTTATATATCCAATACCACATCCGGTCCTCTGGACCTTTCACAATAAAACATCCTGTAATGCATTCGGTCCACTGGGTGTGAGTAGAGCCCCCTAGTGGTCCACCACAATCTTAGAAATTTGGGTGTCATCTATGACAGTTCCTTGTCTTTTCACAATCTTTGTAAAATTATAGTTAACTGTTTTGATAATCTAAGAAACATTTCCAAGCTGAGATCATTTGTGTCTCAGACTGAACTAGAGAGGATTATCCATGCTTTTATATTCACCTGTCTGTGTTATTGTAACAATATTTTTTAAATTATTTTTGTATTTTATTTATTAATTTATAAATTTTTAAATTCAATACCAAACAATCCCACAAATGATACAAATACAAAATATAAAAAAAGAAAGGTCGCAGAAGGAATAAAAAAAATCTTATTATATCTGCCCCCTTTTTCAAACAATCAGTTCAAATAATAATTATCTACAAGTAACAGAACAAAATGAATAACTCGTTCTAATTTTCTAACTCTAATACAATACACATTAAGCTACTTTATATATATTTTTTAACAATTCAATTTTGACCATTTTCTTAAATGTAAACATTGACTTGGCATTTTTAACATCACTCTCCAAACCATTCCATTATCCAATTCCTTGGATTGAGGTAGACCGTCCCTTCAAACTAGTTCTGTATTTTGGTTTTACAAATACATCTGTCCCCTTAAGATTATAACAACTTTGTCTTTTTACAAAATGTATTTGGATATTTAAAGGTAATGTGTTTTTCTGAGCCCTATACATAACTGATAAAATATTATAATCTACCAAATCATGGAACATCAGTAACTTCAGTTGATAAAATTATGTGCTTGATGGGTGACAGTAATGCTTTCTAGTGATAATTCTTACAGCTCTTTTCTGTAAAACACTTATAAAAAAACTTTACTTGTTAAACAAAAACTCTGTGATTTATCTTGTCTCCAGTCTGTACAGAATGCTGCAGCAAGGCTAACCAACAGAAGGGCTCATACAACTCCTATTTTGGCCTCTCTGTACTGACTCCCCGAGCATTTGAGTAGAGCTGGGATTTTTGGCCCTAGTCCCCGCCCGGTCCAACCTGACCCGAAATTCATTCCGGGTCAGGCCAAAATTGTGTGCTTGATGGGCGGGCTGGGCTCGGGTTTTTGATACAATGTTAATTGTGCATGTGGCCTCAACCACCCTTTATTCTTATCACACATCTGAGGATTTACAATTGACCCACAACAAGCAATGTAATGGAGCCAGCCACTAGGGAGCACAAGCCAGTGTATCTCTTGTGCCGGTCCCAAGCCCGGGTAAATGGTGAGGGTTGTGTCAGGAATGGCATCCGATGTAAAACACTTTTGCCAAAACCATAATGCGAGTTCATCAAAGTGAATCCATACCGGATCGGTCGAGGCCCGGGTTAACAACGACCGCCACCGGTGCTGTTAACAAACTGGGTGCTGGCGGAAATTGTGTCGAAGACCCCGAAGAGGGAAACGTATATGGAGACAGAGGGAGAAGAGGAAAGTGAAGAATGTAGGACTGAGGGTTGCAACTCTAAATGTGGGGACAATGGCTGGCAAAGGTAGAGAGCTGGCTGACATGATGCAGAGAAGGAAGGTAGATGTTTTATGTGTCCAAGAGACCAAGTGGAAGGACAGCAAGGCTCGCAGCATTGGAGCAGGGTTCAAACTGTTTTACCATGGTGTGGATAGAAAGAGAAATGGAGTAGGGGTGGTCCTGAAGGAGGAGTTGGCAAATAATGTAGTAGAGGTGAAGAGAGTGTCAGATAGGGTGATGTGCCTGAAGGTAGAAGTAGAAGGTCTGATGCTAAACATCGTCAGTGGTTATGCTCCACAGGTTGGATGTGATGAGGAGGAGAAAGATACAATTTGGAAATATCTGGATTAAATGATAGAGAGTATTCCCAGGGAGGAAAGAGTGGTGATCGGAGCAGAACTGAATGGACATGTTTGTGAAGGAAACAGAGGGGATGAGGAAGTGATGGGTAGGTTTTGTGTCAATGGAAGAAACCAGGAAGAAGAATGGATGTGGCTATAGTCAATACCTATTTCCAAAAGATGGAGGAACATAGCTTAACACAGCTTTGTCACTCTATTACAAATGTCAATGCCAGAACTTTCATTTTATTTTATAGATATACTTTTACACTTTTATACTACTATGCAAAAAACTCAGGACAGTATTACACTTTTTATTATTTCATTTTATGCTTATGTTTATTAAATGTTTAGTGTTTTAGTGTTGGTGTAACTTTTCATACTTTCATACTACTACTATGCAAAAACTACTATGCAAAAACTCAGGACAGTATTACACTTTTATTATTTCATTTTATGCTTATGTTTATTAAATGTTTCAGTGTTTTAGTGTTTAAATGGTTACTGTTGCACCAAGGGACTGAGAGAAATGCAATTTCAATCCTATGTATGTCCTGTACATATTGCAGTTTTGACAATGAAGTTGACTTTGACTTTGATAGAGTGACCTATAAGTGTGGAGGAAGGAGTACACAGATCGACTACATTCTGTGTAGAATAGGAAACCTGAGGGAGATTGGAGACTGTAATGTTGTGGCAGGGGAGAGCGTGGCCAGACAGCATCGGATGGTTGTGTGTAGAATGACTGTTGTTGTGAAGAAGAGAAAAAGAGTAAAATCAGAGAAGAAGACCAAATGGTGG
This sequence comes from Garcialebias charrua, assembly GCA_038048925.1. Lineage (NCBI taxonomy): Eukaryota > Metazoa > Chordata > Actinopteri > Cyprinodontiformes > Rivulidae > Garcialebias > Garcialebias charrua. The sequence continues at coordinate 8,886 of JBBPBX010019165.1, forward strand.
AAGCTGAAGAAGGAAGAATGTTGTGAGAAATTCAGAGACAAGCTGTTAAAGGCTCTGGGTGGTAAGAAAGAGCTTCCAAATGACTGGGCTACTACAGCAACAGTAATTAGAGAGACAGGTAGGAAGGTACTTGGTGTGTCATCTGGACAGAGAATGGATGATAAGGAAACCTGGTGGTGGAATAGTGAAGTGCAGGATGCCATTCAAAGAAAGAGATTAGCCAAGAAGAAATATGACAGTGAGAGGACTGAAGAGAGGAGACAGGAATATAAGGAGATGGGACATAGAGCAAAGAGGGAAGTAGCTAAGGCAAAGCAGAGGGCGTACAATGAGTTGTATGGGAGACTGGACACTAAAGAGGGCGAGAAGGACTTGTACCGATTGGCAAGACAGAGGGATCAGGCTGGAAAGGATGTGCAATAGGTTAGGCTTATTAAAGATGGGAATGGAAATGTTCTATCAAGTGAGGGGAGTGTGACAGGAAGATGGAAGGAGTACTTTGAGGAGCTAATGAATGAAGAGAATGAAAGAGAAAGAAGAGTAGAGGTCACAGAAATTGTGGACCAGGAAGTGGGCAAGATTAGTGAGGGTGAGGTCCGGAAAGCTCTGAAAAGAATCAGGAAGGGGAAGGCAGTAAGACCTGATGACATACCAGTGGAGGTTTGGAAATGTCTTGGAGAGATGGCAATGAGGTTTTTGACCGGAATATTCAATGGCATATCTGAGCGTGAGAAAATGTCTGAGGAATGGAGAAGAAGTGTGCTGGTGCCCATTTTTAAGAACAAGGGTGATGTACAGAGTTTTAGCAACTACAGAGGAATTAAGTTGATGAGCCACACAATGAAGATCTGGGAGAGAGTTGTGGAAGCAAGACTCGGACAAAAGGTGACTATCTGTGAACAGCAGTATGGTTTCAAGCCAAAAAAGAGCACCACAGATGCCATCTTTGCTTTGAGGATGCTGAAGTACAGAGAGGGTCAGAAAGAACTCCATTGTGTATTTGTGGATTTAGAAAAAGCATATGACAGAGTGCCAAGAGAGGAGGTGTGGTATTGCATGAGGAAATCTGGAGTGGCAGAAAAGTATGTTAGACTGGTACAGGACATGTATGAGGACAGCAGGACAGTGGTGAGATGTGCTGTAGGAGTGACAGATAGCTTCAAGGTGGAGGTGGGATTGCATCAAGGATCGGCTCTGAGCCCCTTCTTGTTTGCTCTGGTGATGGACCGACTAACAGATGAGGTCAGGCAGGAATCCCCATGGACTATGATGTTTGCAGATGACATTGTGATCTGTGGTGAGAACAGGGAACAGGTGGAAGAGAACTTGGAGAGGTGGAGGTATGCACTTGAAAGAAGAGGAATGAAAGTCAGCCGTAGTAAGACAGAGTACATGTGTGTGAATGAGAGGGAGGCTGGTGGAACAGTGAGGCTACAAGGATCAGAGGTCACAAAGGTGCAGGACTTCAAGTACTTGGGGTCCACTATCCAGGAAAATGGGGAATGTGGGAAAGAAGTGAAAAAGAGAGTCCAGGCAGGATGGAGTGGATGGAGAAAAGTTTCAGGAGTGATTTGTGACAAAAAGGTGTCAGCAAAGGTCAAAGGAAAAGTTTACAAGACAGTGGTGAGACCAGCTATGTTGTATGGTCTGGAGACAGTGGCACTGACAAAAAGACAGGAGAAAGAACTGGAAGTGGCAGAAATGAAGATGCTGAGGTTCTCCTTAGGAGTGACAAGGATGAACATG
>JBBPBX010019165.1:22293-39157 GCA_038048925.1 Garcialebias charrua
TTCATTCACGCCCTTGAAATGCTCAGTAAAATGCAATGCTTGTGAGAACTTCTGCCTTTATACATTAGGCATCTCTCGGCCGCTCTCTACTGTGTGTTAGAGAGGACAGCCTGAGTGACGTCACACGTAGTAACGTCCAAACTGTAATGTTTTGCAAACATGTTCGTAGAGCTCCAGTTTGCAGCTACACAGATGTCTGCAACTGGCACGCCCTTGAACAGTGACCACGAGGCGGCCAAGCCTCGAGTGGAGTGGGCACATACCCCAGAGGGCACCTGTTGACCCTTGCAATGGCCTCAGTCACCCAGTGTGAGAGGCGCTGCTTTGACAGGGCCCTACCAGTAGCCGGGATGGCAAAACATACAAACAGTTGGTTTGTTTTCCTCCAATCAGTTGTTCTTTCAATGTAAGCACACAGGGCCCTGACGGGGCAGAGTGCTCTCAGCCTCTTCTGTTCCTCAGAGAGGACGGGAGCAGGAGGAAATGAAGAGAGTTCAAAGTTCAAACTTCTGGGATTCAAAGTTAGAACCTTTGGGACATATGCAGGGTTGGGTCGTAGGGTGACCTTTGACCCGTCAGGGGCAAACTTTGTACACATTGGGTGCACCGACAGAGCGTGGAGGTCACCCACACGTTTAGCTGAGCAAAGAACCAGAAGTAGAGCGGTTTTATAAGATAGCAAATCTATCTTAATGTCGCTTAAAGGTTCGAATGGGGGCTCACAGAGAGCATTCAGGACTAATTGGAGGTCCCAATCAGGGATCAAAGTCCTGCTGGGGGGTCTCTTCCTCAATACGCCCTTCATGAACCGTATCATGAGAGGGTGTGCACCGGGTGTCTTCCCCCCCCAGCCTTCGTGGCATGCCGAGATGGCTGATAAAAACACCTTAATTGTGGAAAAAGAGCGGCCTTTCTCCAGCAGGTCCTGTAGAAAGGTAAGAACCAGGTAACAGGAATAAGGGACAATATTCCTTTCCATGCACCAAGCTTCAAAAACACACCATTTACGAGCATAGAGAGTCTGTGTTGACACTGCTCTCGCTCCCTGGATCGTGTTTACCACGTTGCTGGGGAGGCCTGAGGCCATCAGTTTGTTCCTCTCAGCAACCAAGCTGAAATTTGCCACAGTTTTGGGCGTAAGTAAAGAGGCTGTTCTTGTGGTTGAGACAGCAGGCCCCTGAAGGGGAGCAGTCGTCCGTGTATCAGAATTAAGTACACCTCCGAGGGCCATGGGCCCTGTGGCCTCCTGGGGGCCAACAATATTAGGGAGGGGTCCCTCCTCTATGTGTGCTCCCGCATCACCCGAACTGGGGGTGCGAGGGGAGAGGTGCAATGCATTGCCTCTGCTGGTCAGCCGTGGGCCAGAACGTCTGCTTCATTTAGTGAGAGGCATGGGACGTAGGGCGTGTAGGTTTTGTATGCGAACAGACCTCCAGATTCCAGGCCGCTCCGTGGCTGGATCTGGTTCACAAGCCTCCGGCTCCGTCACTGCTCTGGAGCTGGCTTTGATTCCAGGGAGCTGTACCAGGCACGCTTCCTCTAAGGACGTGTTTTGACCAAGGTGGTGGTGACCCATACGCCCAAAAATATGGTAATCTGGGTGCTTTTCTGCAATATTATGACGGAGCTGAAAACCTCCAGATGAGAGGACGTTACTTAAAGGCACAGCTGGGCTAGTGCGCTGAGCTTGGTCACACATTGCAGGTCCATTGGTCATGTACGGCCTGCTGGTTTTACAAGTTGGAAAGCCAGTTCCAGTTTGAGGGCCCAAGGCTGTACAATTATTATTTTTCTGCTCAGCACCTACAAACCTGGATGATTTCACTAGGTCCAGGCTTTCTCGGGCACGAGGAAGAATTATCTGAGTCGGCCCAGGTGCATTCCTTGTGTTGTAACAAGATTTATTTACAACTTCTGCAGCATTATTGTTGTCTCCTCTGTCAGCATGTGTGCACGGGACGGGCTCGCAGGATTTGGTTGCAGTGTCCCCGTGGCTCAGAGCGGTCATCCGCTGAAATGCAGTTGGGGGCCATGACAGTACGTCGTCATGGTCACCGTGTTCAGTCGGCACTCCCTCAGGGCATGCGGACGTGCTGCGAGCTTGGGGAATTTGTGTATTCTTGGCCCCCCGAGTTCCAGCCGCGCGGGGGGGTGAGGGTGTGACCCCCCTCATCCGGCCTTGTGTGAGCACGTTTACCTGCTTACGTACGCCGCGAGGTCTGTCTGCTGCAGACAGTCCCGGGACCTCCACCTGGGGTTCATTGTTCTGATCTGGCACCTCGTGCACCGCGAGGGAGGGGGGGGTGGCAGCCCCCTCCCTTCATAGCGATTGTTTTCAAAGGGGTGCTGTGTTGTTGTTCATCACTCTTTTTTTTTTGAGTCAAGAAACAGGGCAAAACTGTTCTTTTGAATTTTTATTTTGTGTTTTGTGCAACAACCTCTTGTCTTTATTTCACATACATCAGAACATTCATGTTTTGTGCATACAGTAAAGTCACCAGCTTTTTGTAGTCTCTTACAAATAAAGTCTGGGCATATAAAATTAGGCTCCCGTACCCCTTTAGCGGACGAGCCAGCAAAACTGTGCAGAGGGCCTTCGTCAGGCTCGCCTCTGTCTTCCATCACGGTTCGCTGAGGAAGTCCTCGGTTGGACCGCCTGGCGAGGGACAAATCTGTTCCTACTCCAGGACTGACCGGCCTGAGGTGGGCCCGCTGGGGGTCCATGCCGGCGCTCCCCATCGTACGCCGGCCTCTTCTGCGGGGGACGACGTGTGGCTGAGCAGTGTCGAGGCTGCATGGGTCTGCTCCCACTTGTCTCCCGGGGGGGGAGCAAAAGCTCTCCTTGGCATGCCCTCCCGGAGAGCCTCAGCCTGCTTGCGCCTCTGCTTCAGCCTGGTCTGGATCCGGTCCAGGGCTCTCCCGAAGAGTCCCGTTGGCTCGATCGAGTGGTGCAGAAAAGGGACCCGCTGACCTTCCGGAAGGTCCGTCAGGGTCATCCACAAATGACGCTGGGCAATGACCACCTCAGCCATACATCTCCCTTGTGCAATGGCTGCTGTCCCCATCATGCGGAGCACAAAGTCAGTGGCCCTGCGGGCTTCTTCCAGCACCTCAGTCGCAGCCTGCTTGTCTGTTGTCACCTGGAGCTCTTGTAGCTTTTCTGCCAGGTACGCCTGCATCATGGCAGATGCGTTCATCGCACGTGCCGTGAGGCCCTGAGCTCTGTAACACTTCTCGAACTGTGCAGCTGAAGCTCGACAGGCTTTGCTGGGTAAAGTCGGTTTTGTTCCAGAAGATCTGGGGGCCAGGTGAGATGCCAGCATGTCCTCCATCTGTGGCACGTTGGCTATTCTTGCTGCTTCCATTCCAGCCATGTCGAGGAACTGGGAGAGCGGGAGCAGCATGGGAGCCCTGGGTTCAGACCAGGTGCGAGTCAGCTCCGTGAGGAAATCTGGGAAGATGGACATCCTGTGCCTTGTTGTCGACTGCTGCTTGGCATAAAAAAAATTCCCTGCCAACCTCGTGACCTGTTGACGAGGTGGAGGTTCCGGCCAAGGGATCTGCAGTGCGTCCGCCGCTCTGCGACACAAGTTCGAACAGAGCGGGGATCGAGGTGTCTGTCTCCGACAGCACTGGCGCCAGGTTCTGTGAGAGGTCCTCCTCCTCTCCTTCGTACTCGTTGTTGGCTTCATCACCAGAAATTTCACCTGAGGCTGTTAGCGAGATCTCATCCGCGTTCATCATGCCTCGAGTGTCAAATTCGGCTGTCGAGTCCCCGACGGGCGCCGCCATGTCCGGCCTATCCTCCCATTCGACCCGAGCACTGTCTTCCAAATCCATGCTCTCGAGCTCTGGCGTGGGAGTGAGAGCCTCTGTGAGGTCCTGTTCTGTTGGCGACGCAGCGGCGCCCATGACTTTGGCCACTATGTCTACTCGGTATCTCCTCACCGCCTCCAGCATCTGGCTGCAGTGTGGATAGGAGTCGGGGGCGTCCAACGCCATTTTTGCGTGCAACATCCCCAGGCAGACAGGACAGGCCTCGTGGATGTCTGTCGTCGAAAGGGGAAAACCGCAGCCGCTGGGGCAGGCGCGCGAGCTGGGACTCGCCGTCCTGTTAGCCTTAAATCTTGGCTTTCGCTTTCCTTTCTCGGGAGCCATGTCCGAGAAAAAACAAGCAAGTTTTCTTAAAATCCTTGTCCGAGATGTCTCCTCCGTCGCATCGCTTTCGCTGGCTAGCCTGCTACCACTTTAGCAGGGTAGCGATGTGACGTAGTTAGCGCCGTCGAGCAAAGCATTCTGCGGAGAAAAGAGAAGAAAACTTTGGGGTTAAGGAAAAATGTGCCGGACTAGCTTTCGCCAGCCCAGCGATACGTAGGAAATTTCTCTGTACGCTCAGCGTAGGGAGCGAGCTCACCTCTAACGAGCGATGTGTCCACAGAGAAGTCCCACGAAGTTCAGGTTTAAGCGAGGTGAAAGGCAAAAAGTGACCGTTTGGATGGGCGCCCGCGTCTTAAGTACCCAGAGGGCGGGGCCTCTGGGGTGACGCCCCCCTGCTGTAAAGGCGCGAATGTATTCCTTCAGGTAATTGCGCGGGGGTGCAATTCCCATAGCAATAGTGTTGCACCGAGTGACCTGACTGATAAAGGGAACCTTGGACGTTCTCTGTCTGCTGGACCTAGTTCTTGAGGATAGTCGGGAAGGGCAGCTGCTGCTGTCGTTATTATCATCAAGCTGCTAGCAGGGTCTGCTAATGCTACTAACACTGCTAGCGCTAGCCTCCATCTGCCTGCACGGACCGAACTCTACGGACCCGTTCGGTTCTGCAGGGAAACCTTGGATGTTCTCTGTCTGCCAAACCCAGTTCTGGACTGCAGTCTGTGAGGGCAGCTGCTACGATATATATTACCATCAAGCTGCTGACTGGACCTGCTAACAAGAACTGCTAACGCTGCTAACAGAACAGAACCATGATGTTGAAAGAACCTCACTGCTAACCAAATCACTTTGTAGATGTTCCCTTTCAGTCATGTACTCTCAGTGCAACATATGCTATGGGAATTACGCCCCGTGCGATTACCTGAAGGAATACATTCACGCCTTTACGGCAAGGGCGTCAGCGTTGCATCAGAGGCCCCGCCCTCTGGGTATTTAAGCCTCTGACGCCCATCCATCTTTCTCTTTTTTGCCCTTCACCTCGCTTAAACCTGAACTACCTCTCTTTGCAGGACTTCTATGTTGCTTCATCGCTCAACCAGAGGTGAGCTTGCTCCATACACAGAGCGTACGGAGAATTATTCCTGCGTACTACTGGACTAGCGAAAGCTAGTCCGGCACATTTTCTCTTAACCCCTATTTTCTTCTCTCCGCAGACTGCTTCGCTCGACGGCGCTAAATGCGCCACAACCGCTACCCCTGCTAACTCGTAGCGGGCTAGCCAGTGAAAGCGACGCGATGGAGGAGACGTCTCAAATTGTTTATGTTTATGTTTATGTTTATTAAATTTGTTCATTTTTTTACAGAAGAAACTATACAAGACAATCTCATTAAATGATAGTGTACAAAATGTAAAAAAATGAAAGGTAGCAGAAAGAAGAATAAATCTTATTATATCTGCCCCTTACTTACAACAATCAGATTAAACAACAATAATCAGCCATGTAAACAATAATAATCTTCAACCAACTTTTTCAACAATCAGATTTAACAATAATAATCTTCAACCAACAGTACAAAATGACTAACTCTTTCTAATTTTCTAATTGATACAATACAAATTTACAACAGTACAAAATGACTAACTCTAATTTTCTAATTGATACAATACACATTACGCTATTTCATATATATTTTTTTAACACATTTGTTTTGATCATTTTTTTAAATGTAAAAATTGACTTGGCATTTTTAACTACATTCTCCAAGCCATTCCATAATCTAATTCCCTGGATTGAGGTAGAACGTCCCTTCAAACTGGTTCTGAACTGTGGTTTTACAAACAACTCTGTCCCCTTAAGATTATAACAACTTTGTCTTTTAACAAAGTGCATTTGGATATTTAAAGGTAATGCATTTCTTTGAGCTCTATACATAACTGATAAGATATTATAGTCTACTAAGTCATGGAACTTCAATAATTTAAGGTGATAGAATAATGTACTTGAAGGATGACGATAATGCTTTCTAGTGATAATTCTTACAGCTCTTTTCTGTAATACGAATATTGGTTTTGTGATTGTTTTACACGCATTCCCCCAAACATCAATGCAATAGATTAGGTGTGGAACAATGATTGTGTTATACAACAAATATAGAGCCTTATCACTTAATAGGTCTCTGACTTTGTACAGTACTGCAATCGATTTAGCTATTTTTATTCTTACAGAATTTATGTGTTGTTTCCATGTCAGTTTGTCATCAATGATAACACCCAAAAACTTCACCTCACTCATTCTACAAATCTCACTATCCTCAATTTTGAGTGGGACATCAACAGTTTTCTTTTTATTACCGAATATCATGTAATTAGTTTTCTCTAGATTTAATGATAATTTATTTATTTTAAACCAAGTTTGTATCTTGACAAATTCTGTCTTTATCAATTNGGAGAAGACCTCTCCCAAACCCCGGTACCTGTGCTTCCGGAGACTGACTTTTTCATCCCTGCTCTGTTCGACCTGTGTCACAGAGCAGCGGACGCGCTGCACATCCCATGGCCAGAGCCTCCGCCTCGTCAACAGGTCACGAGGCTGGCAGGAAACTATTTTTACTCAAAGCAGCAGGCCGCCACGAGGCAAAGGATGCCCGTGTTCCCGGACTTCCTCACAGAACTGACTCGCACCTGGGCTCAGCCCCGGGCTCCCATGCTGTTACCACTCTCGCACTTTCTCGACGTGGACGGGATGGACAAGGTGGGAATAGCCAACCTGCCTCAAATTGAGGACACACTGGCGTCTCACCTGGCTCCCAAGTCATCCGGGAAAAAACCCAACTCTCCCTAGCAAAGCTTGTCGAGCTTCAGCTTCTCTGCTCGAGAAATGCTCCAGAGCTCAGGGACTCGCGGTGCGCGTGATAAACGCGTCCGTGTTGATGCAGGCTTACCTGGCTGAAAATTTGCAACAGCTCCAGGTAACGACGGACAAGCAAGCTGCCGCTGACTTGCTGGATGAGTCCCGCAGGGCAACAGACTTTGTGTTCCGCATGATGGGAACAGCCGCTGTTGCTCAAGGCAGAGGCATGGCGGAAGTAGTCATCGCGATACGCCATCTGTGGATGACTTTAACTGATCTCCCCGAGGGACAAAAGGTGCCTTTTCTCCACCACTCGATAGAACCGACAAGATTGTTTGGGAAAGCTCGGGATCAAATTCAGACCAAGCTGGACCAGAGGCGCAAACAAGCTGAAGCTCTCCGGGTAGGCATTCCCAGGAGAAGCTTCGCCCCCCCAGGGAGTCTGCTGGGGGCAGACCTGCGCAGCCTCGACACCGCTCAGCAACGCGTGCCCCACCGCAAAAGCGGCCAGCGTACGAGGACGAGCACCGGTAGAATCAACCGCCGGGCCCACCTCGGACCGAACACGCATGGAGCAAAAACTGGTTTGTCCCCCGCCAGGCGGTCAGACACAGGGCCTCCTCGGCGAACCGGGACACCAGACAAAAGCGTGCCTGATGAACCAGGTTCACGTCTTGGGTTTACATGATCACCCGCCCAAGCGGTACGGGGAATGATCTTTTCATGTCCAGACTTTATTTGTAGCACGGTACAAAAAGCTGGTAACTCTATTGCATGTACAAATCATGTTTTTATTGCTGTGAGTGACATAAAGTCATATATGTCGTTACACATAAGCATGAATAAAGCTAAAAAAACAGCCCCTCTCTTTTTTATTGACTCTCAAAAAAACAAAACAACAACAAACACAAATAACTTCAGCAGAACAGGTCCCTCTGGCCTGCCAGCCGTCATAAAGGGAGGGGGCCGTCTCCCCCCCCTCCCTCACGGCTCACGGGGTGTTAGCCTAATCAATGAGCCCCAGCAGGGTGCCTCTGCTCCGTCTGTAGCGGACAGGCACAGAGGCGTCTGCAAGCAGGCCCCCCACCCCTCATGGAGACAGGTGAGGGGGGTCACGTGCTCCAGCTCCCGCTCCATTGTGAACGACGGGGCGGACAATACACTAACCAAGCAAACACGTGACATGTCCGCGCCTCAGGGATGCGTGCCGACAGAATCTAACGACGACGGGGGGACGGCAGAAGCCCACAGGCAACCACAAGCTTCACACGTTCACAAAGGCAATTGTGATCAAACTGCTGTGTGTGTAAACCAATTAGGGCTGAATCAGATTCCTCTTCCTGTTATTCGAAGGGAACTGGGCTCTCTGTCACCAAACAATTTAAAGTCTGCCAAGCACAAAGGATCATCTCCACATTCTCACGTTGCAGCTGTCCCCTTATCATTAAGGGGCGACACGTAATGTCCAAACAGTGATCTGGCAGCATGTGACCTTTCTCACTGTGCTGGTTCAGCTCTGCTCTTAAACAATATCCCCCCAACGGGTGAAACACAGACCCCGGGCGGTTTGTCTGGCTCCAACGCTCTGTTAAGGCCGAGGACCAGTAAACTAGAACTATCCAGGAAACGGATTGGGGTCAGGAGATCTGCTCGTTTACAAAACTCGCAGCTTCTCAGTCCCATGACCCCAAACAAGGAGAGAGAAAACAGACATTCTGTTCCACTTCTGTCTAATAAGGACGACAGATTGCATCTGCCCTTGATCACTCTCGATCATAGCAGCATGGCAGCACATTGGCAAAAAGGCCTTCTTCCTAACTTGGTTGACCCCCAGGGGATCACAGCATCCACGGCCCTTGGAGAGGAACTGGCTACACCAACTGCTCTTCAGGGACAAACTTTGTCACCAGAAAGAGCAGTCTCGCTGCTTAGGCTGGGAGCTGTTAAAAATTTCAGCTTGGTGGTAGAAAAGAACAAGCTGATGGCATCAGGCCTGCCAGAAAATGTGGTAAAAACCATTCAAAATGCCCGTGCTGTGTCAACACAGTCTCTCTACGCACAGAAATTGCATATTTTTGAAGCTTGGTGCACAGAAAGAAATATTATTTCTTACTCATGTGACCTACCTCAGCTCCTGACTTTCCTTCAGGACTTACTGGAAAAAGGTTGTTCTTTCTCAATGATTAAAGTTTTCCTATCAGCAATTTCAGCCTGTCACGAAGGCTGGGGACACAGGACACCTGGTGCGCATCCAATCATAATAAGATTTATGAAGGGAGTGCTAAGAGTGAAACCACCCAGCAGGATCCTGACCCCTGGTTGGGATCTTCGCTTGGTCTTGGGAGGCTCTCTGTGATCCTCCATTCGAGCCACTGAGGGAGATTAAGATAGATTTATTATCTTATAAAACCGCTCTACTCTTGGCCCTTTGCTCGGCGAAACGCGTGGGTGACCTCCACACATTGTCTGTACATCCAATGTGTACCAGATTTGCCCTGGTCAAAGGTCACCCTAAGGCCTAATCCCGCATACATCCCCAAGGTCTTGACTTTAAACCATAGGAGTCTGGATTTTGATCTCTCCTCCTTCCCACCTGCTCCTGTCCTCACTCAGGAATAGGAAAGGCTGAAGGCTCTCTGCCCCGTGAGAGCTTTACGCACTTACATGCAGAGAACAGCCGAATGGAGAAAAACAAATCAACTGTTTGTGTGCTTTGCAGCACCTGCTACCGGAAAGGCCCTATCAAAACAACGCCTCTCACACTGGGTGACTGAGGCCATTAAAAGGGCGTACAGTAGCAAAGGTCAACAGGTGCCCTCTGGAGTGCACGCTCACTCTACTCGGGGCTTGGCCACTTCGTGGTCACTGTTCAAGGGTGTACCAGTTGCAGACATTTGTGCTGCGGCGAACTGGAGCTCAATAAACACTTTTGCAAAGCATTACAGTTTGGATGTTACTGCGTGTGATGTCACTCAGGCTGTCCTTTCTAACACACAGTAGAAAGTAGCCTTGAGATGCCTGCTGGTCAAGGGCAGACGTTCACACTAGCATGCATTTTACTGAGCATTTCAAGGGCGTGAATGAATTACGTTCCCATAGCATATGTTGCACCGAGAGAACATGACTGAAAGGGAACTGAAAGTTATGCACCATAACTCATGTTCCCTGAAGGAAGGGAACGAGGTGCAACATATCTGGCCCTTTCAATGCTGAAAGCTCGGTGAAGTGCATTTTGGAGAAAGATGGATGGGCGTCAGCGGCTTAAATACCCAGAGGGCGGGGCCTCTGACGCAACGCTGACGCCCTTGCCGTAAAGGCGTGAATGTATTCCTTCAGGTAATCGCGCGGGGGCGCAATTCCCATAGCATATGTTGCACCTCGTTCCCTTCCTTCAGGGAACATGAGTTATGGCAGCACGGTGGCACAACTGGTAGAGCTGCTGCCTCTCAGCGAGCAGGTCCTCGGTTCAAATCCCGGTCCGGGGGCCTTTCTGGGTGGAGTTTGCATGTTCTCTCCGTGCATGCGTGGGTTTTCTCCGGGTGCTCCGGTTTCCTCCCACAGTCCAAAAACATGCATGTTAGGCTGATTGGTAACTCTAAATTGACCCTGAGTGAGACAGGTCCCTCTTGTAAATGAGTCCCCGTGGCTCAATGAGGCTAGCCTGTATAAATAATGGTTGAATTGAATGGTGCATAACTTTCAGTTTCTGTCACTCACCTCTTTAAAAGACCTCCAGCTGCAAACAACAAAAAAACATTACTGTATTTTCCGGCCTATAAGTCACACTTTATTTTCATGGTTTGGCCAGTCTTAAAGTCCAAAGCGACTGATACATTTTTTAAATCCTTATTCATGACGCAATTTTTGACTGGCTCGTTAAATGTTCATTCATGTTGACATGAAACAAAAAGTAAACATTGGCATTTGCAGCCGCGAGAGGGTCCTCCAGGCTTTTAACAACTACTGTATATGTTGTTGCTCTACTGCTACCCCCCCCCCCAAAACATTCACTTATGCCCCTTTTGCACTGCTCCTATTCAGCCCCAACTCTGCTCAGCCCACCACTGAAAGATCCCTTTTGCACCCATACTTTTTAGCAGATTAAAGGCTGATTTGGGACCTTTTTTTTTGTCCCTGCTTCTCTGATGGGACTGAGCGAGTTGAGCCGGGACAGAAACGGGAATGCAGGACACTGATTGGTCAGTGGGAGGAGTCACTTGATCTCAGAAACTTTTCAACAATCCGCCATTTGCAATTTCTCGGGACGCGGAGTAGCAGCTGGATCTATTTTGAAGATTATAAAACAATAATGACAACATTGTGTTTAATGCTGAAGTCCAGGCTTTTTTTTTCTTTTGTGTGTGTTTGGTGACCGAAGACAAAATTCGAGCGAGTGGAGTCACTGCGGAGGATCATACGAGCTGCTGAGGTCCGTGCTCACAAAGGCTGGATTCCAAGCCCTGGCTGGTGGGAGGAGCGGGACTGAGGGTGGAAACATTTTTTAAAAAACATTTTATGTAAGTAATGTTTTTTAAATCAGTGAAGGATACAAATAAATAAATGGTGCTAGCTTTATCATGAAATCCTGTTTTCACTTTGACTTCATTAAATAATCTGTTCATTAAAGTTAACTCAGCTGAAAAATCATAAAAAGACAAAATTATTGGATCTCTCAGGAATATTTCCCTCAAACATGTTTAAAAAGAACTACAGGCTTTAGTTCAACTTTATTCTAACCTAAAGACATACAAATCACAAAACAAGAATTACACTTTAAATCACTAAAATAAAATCTGTACACAAGAAACAAAACCACATACAGTATTGAACAATAAAAGTAGACACGATGAGGGCAAATACATCAAATGATGAAGAAAAATATGGAATTTTAAATATAAATGTTTTTGTAGGATCTGGTTCATCTGATTTACTGTAATTCAGTTCAGTTTATTTATACAGCACCAAGTCACAACAGAAGTCGTCTCAGGACACTGAATAGAAACACTCGTATTTAAAAATAATAATTAAACATTATTTATCTGAGGAGCAGACCGCTTTGACTCGTTGCAGAGCTCTCACTCAGTGAACTAAAGTTCATTAAAGTTCATTAGCAGGATTTTGGATTCTGGACACGCCTCCAGAACTGGTCCAGAAGTGTGGTGCAAATCAGGCTGATCTGAGCAGGGCTGAGCAGAGTTGGGGCTGAGTAGGAGTGGTGCAAAAGTGACATTAGAGACAACTGAGAAAAACTTAACACAAGTAAAATGTCCTCAGAACAGTGATGTGGAATAAGATTGGTGAATTAACCAGTAACTTGCTTGTCAGAGTCATTGGCTTATGTTAATTAAGTCTGTTCAAGATCCCGTATGTTCTCTGTGTTATTGTTGTTTCAGATTAAATGTATGTTCTTGCACTTTGTGATGTACACTTCTAAATAAACGAGACTTATAGTCTGAAATGACTTATACAGTATATTGTTTTTTACTCTTCATGAGGCATTTTTTGACTGATGCGACCCGTACTACGGAGCGACTTATAGTCAGGAAATACGGTATGTTCTGACACTCAGCATTAGCAGTAACTTATGGTGTGGCGGCCTGCTGCTGTCTTGCTGACATTGCAAAAGCTGCTATAAAACTTTGCCTGTTAGGTCAAAAACAGATCCAAAGTGAAGTGTGGCAGCTACTTCGCCACCGATCGGAACACTCCTGGTATTCTTTCCATCATTTCTTTGGAAAGCAGTGAAAAAAAATGACACAATCATCTCGTTTTGGCACTCTGACTAGTGTGCACATGGGGAAAATATAACTTATCAGTTTCAATCATTTATGGTGTACTGAAACAACACTGTGACGTTTCCTTCTTCCTCAGGCTGGTAATATAATGTCTGAGGCTGATCGAACCAGTTTGGAAGTGTGTCACTTCTGCTGCCTTTCACCATCCACCAACGCCCTCAGGAACCCTGTTAACTTTTGTTGCCAGCAGTAAGGGCAGGGAGAGAGGGAATGCTGTGGATGTTGCAAAGGAGTGGAGGAATAAAAAAAAAAGGAGGCTGACAGAAGGAGAGGTAAAGGAGAGAGGAAAAATCAGGGGAGTGCGATAATAGGAAAGGGCAACAGATGAGAGTGACAGTATGATGGAATGCTCTGTGTGGTAGTTGTGCTCTCGGGGCTGGGAGGTGTGTGCACATGTGACTGCAGTTATTGAGGAATTATAGGTGTATCTGTGTGTCCTTGGGCTTCAGAGAAAGGGTAACTGATGCAGGCATTCACATTTGTTTACCGGTAACTATATTAAGTCAGTGTCAGCCCTCTGATCAATTATCAATCAATCAGTTGTGGCTTATTAAACTGCATATAGCTGAAGGCTATATTGTAATGTTTTGTGGCAGTATGTTGTGGTTGTAATGGCCCTCAGTGACTTTCTTTCAAAGAGTTTGCGTGATTGAGCCACTTTTAGCTTTTTTCTCCTGCCAAGACAAAGCAAATGTACAACCCCAGTTCCTAAAATGTTAGGACGCTATGTGAAATGTGAATAGAAACAGAGCGCAGCGATTTGCAAATCTTCTGAACCTTTTATTCATATTAGAACACAGTAAACATATCAAACATTTAAACTTGGAAACTGCACCAAAGCTTGTTTAAAATAACGTGAAAAACTTTGACCAAATTTGATTTTGGAAACCACGTGGCAGCACGGTGGCACAGTTGGTAGAGCTGCTGCCTCTTAGTGAGAAGGTCACTGGATCCGATGCCAGCCAGGATTTCTGGGTGGAGTTTGTAGGTTCTTTTCGTGCATGGATTTTCTCTGGGTACTCTGGCTTCCTCCCACAGACCAAAAACATGCATGTTAGACTGACTGGAAACTCTAAATTGTCCCTAGGTGAGAGGAAGATAGTGAATGGTAGTTTGTCTCTGTGTCCCTCTGATAGACTTGTGATCTGTCCAGGGTGTACCCCGCTTCGCGCACAGTGACTGCTGGACATGGGCACAAGTGACCCCTGTGACCCGAACAGGAAAAAGCAGGTAAAGTTAATTGATGGATCCTCTGTACTAAAAAGAAAGGGACTGTCCAGCCTGTTATTAGTGCACAGTTGTAGAAACCTGCTTCCTTGATGGTATGGGGGTGCATTAGTCCATCAGTGCTGATGGGCGTAGGCAACTTAAATATCTAGAAAGGCAACAAAGTTCATGCTCAATCATCCAGGTACCAAATCCGATCATTCTTAGTCGGGTCATCTGGACAGTTTCTTTTTTGGATCTAAAAAGGCGCCATCACTGCAGAAAAGCGCAGGTCTTAGAACCTATGCTCCACCCAGACACTGTATTTTTCAGGAAAGGTCTTGCATATTTCAGCAAGACAATGCATACTGCCCCCATTACATCAGCACAGCTTTGGAGTAGAAAAGTCCTGGTGCTGAACTGGCCAGCCTGCAGTCCAGAGTCAGACCTCTTATCAACTGAAACATCTGGAGTAACGTGAACCAGGAAGTCCTGCAAAGAAGACACAAGACTGTTGAACAGCTTCACTCCTACATCAGACAACAATATGCTTCACAGTGATAGACATGGCCATGTACCCACATTGTGACATGTTGCTTTACTTACTTATTACTTAAAAAAATGGTAAAATGCCTTAGTTTAACAATTTTACATACAGTGGTCCAATGTGAATAAAATATGGGTTTATGACATTTGCAAATCCTAGCATTCTGTTTTTATTTCCATTTTACACAACACCCAGCAACTGGAGTTGCAGATTTTATGCCTAGTAAGGGTAAAACCATGTTGTGTTGGAAATGCACACGTCACAAATCCATTTGCAGGGATTACGTACAGCATTTTAACTTGTGCACATTCCTCCACTCATTGGTATTCCTGTTCATAACACCCTCCTCAATCAGCAGCAGAGAAGCTCTGATTAATGGCAACAGTGCGGGCAATCTCTGTGTGATTCATTAAACAGGACCGGCGTGAATAAAAAGGAAGATTTGCTCATCTTGCAATTTAGATCCCATAACATGTTCTGTCGCTGGAAATAATTCATGGTGTTGTTAGTGGCTCTTATGATATGCACACACACAGACAGAGCATCGATGGAACTACTGAAAATGTTGAATCGCTGATCATTTTTATGTGCAGCCATAGTGGGAATACCTAACGATCTCTGAGTTAAATCAAGTATTTAGGTAATTATTTTCACTTAGCACAATTGCTACCTTCTGTTTTGCTCATCAGTTTAAGCTGCATCACCTGTTAAAAAAAAAAAAAAAATCCAGGCCTGCCATAACGGGGTTTACTGAATACTGCCCTGCAAGAACAGCATATTTCTAATGTAAATGTCATAAGTTAGCTTGAAAAAAAAAAAAAACTGGTTTATGAGTTCGTTTGAGCTAAAAGAGACGTCCGCACATACTGAGCCTGACAAAAACCATCTCCATATAATTGCTTCCATGCTCTCATCCACCTGATTATCAGACTGACTTCTATCAAACATTATCCCTATGAAAGTGCACGAACATGGACCATCAGGCGAGCGTCATTACAGCTGCTCATTTGTGAGGTAAGAGACGATCGAATGTGACAGCGATGGAATTAGCTTTGTGTTGGCTCTCTGTCACTCCCATCCTAAACGCTACTTGGTGAGAGAGTGCAATAAAAAGGATAAACGCAGTCGTTTTACAGTAATTTTTAGACCTTCGCCCTTTTCTGCTCTATGACTGATGTCGTGGCAGATAAGCTACTAAATATTGATAACTATTTGACAGAGCATTGCTTCAAAAATAACTAGACAATCCCGTTAAACCCTCCATGTCCCACTTTCCCTTCTGCAGGGCACACAAAGGTCACATGTTGTGCAGCTGCTGCAGTGGAAGCCTCCTGATTTCTGCTGCCTTTTTCTCCTAGGTGATTGCTGATCTGAGTGATAAAATGGATGAAAGCATCCAGGTGGAAAGCCAATCATACAGAGATACCTCGTATTGCTTTTTCATTATAGCACACCTCCATGAAACGCTTGTTGCAGACGGTGTAACTGAGCCCAGGCTGTGTCTCTTTACACTGACTCGGTGCTGTTATCTGCTGCACTGCCCCCTGACCGAGCAGAGTTAAAAATCGATAGGTTTTGACCTTACCTCTGTCAGAGGCTTTGTTGGAGACCCCAACCCGCAGAGCAGGACCCACTGTGTCCCCCACTGTCTCACTACAAGCTCTAGTTGATTGCTAAAGAGAGCTGCTGAGAGGCAGTGGAGTGCTTCTGAACAACATCGTCTGAACCACAATCATAATCTCTGCCAAAACTCATGATAACACGTCTACACTCAAAAGATTCCTTTCTTTACTATATACTTGTGAACGACTAAATGTACTTAAAAAAGAAGCCAAATTGAAGAGCAGGCCATAGCCTACTGTTTTGAATGTGTGTGTCTATCTGTTTTCAGCCTCAACACATTTGAACTTCAACAAAGTTTCCACAATTGTGAGAATTAACTGAGATTTAATGGAATAAATCTTTTTCAGATTAAAATAACAGCCGAAATAAAATATATTATTCCATCCTTCCATGACCACAACATGTACTGTCGTCTGTATATGAACACAGATGTACTTTGTACTCTAAAACCATAATGTACCTGTATCATCAGATACCTAATCCCAGTTTAAAACTTTTTGAAGATTTGAAGCACCCAGCTGTTTCTGATTAAATATTTTCAAACCATTCTAGTGCATATTCTACAGCTTCATGCAGTTTGAAGAAAAATATTTATCATACAAAGTACACTACTGCATTTGCTTGCTTTGATTAGTGTTTTTTTTTTTCTGATAATAGTTTTTAGAATTCAAAACTTTGTTTGAGTC
>JBBPBX010019166.1:0-11695 GCA_038048925.1 Garcialebias charrua
TAACAGCATGCGATTGGTCTGTAATCGCGCATTGTTACTGAATCACGTTGTGCGAAACCCCCCCCCCCCTACGCTTTTGATTGGTTTACTCGCACAACGTCAGTCAGTAGCAGCGCTCATTGGCCCGTTTGAATTTGCCCGGGTTGACAAAAGATTAAAATAACACTTGAGTTTCGAAACACAGCGAAATGTTAACGAATAGGTCTGACAACAATACACCGAAACTGTACGGTTCAGTTTCTATTTGTAAACGGAGCTAAATTAATAAGTACACGCCAATATTCATGAATTTTTATGTTAGTTGACTTATATTAAACTGCGACATACGTACAAAACAACGTAGGTATTTTTAAATAAACATAGATAAGATTAAATCACCCAACTTACTGCAGAGGTGCTCAGAGTAGCATTCAATTCCAGGGTTCAGTCGACGCACGTTGCAAACCAGCAGCATGATGAAATCCGGAAGAGGTTGTGACTCGGTAGGGACATACCACTAGTAAAAAAAAAAGAAGGGGGTGGACCGCTCCAATTTCTTATAGTACCTTGTTTTCGTGACTACACGTTATGCAAAAACAGTAAGTAATAATATTTACTGACAAGTAAGGTAATGTACTGAGAAAAATTACAACCAATTCTCCTCAACATTTAAGCTTATTTAAAATGTGATAACCCCCGCAAAATGCTCTCACCCAGAGCTGGGAAGGGAGGGGAGGGGTGAAGAGAGGAGGAGGGGTAGTGAGGACAAACAGCAAAATGCTCTCACCCAGAGCCTAGAGGGACTTCAATGAAGCTCCTGTTACTGTATTATGGTTTGATGACCCCACCCCCCAAAGAATGTCATTCAAGTATGCCTCCTTTGTATAGCCCAGCCAGGGGTTCCCAACCTTGAGGAACACCATCCAGCATGTTTTAGTGGTTCCTCTGCTCCGACACACCTGATTTTAATAAACAGGTTATTTACAGGCTTCTGCAGAACATGAAGTCATTAAAATCACTGGATCAGGTGTGTTGGAGCAGAGAAGCAACTTAAACATGCAAGATGGTGTTCCTCAAGGACCAGGGTTGGGAACCACTGCTAGCCCACCCAGCACCAGCAACATGTAACAGATCAGCAGCAACATGAACAGATCAGTAGCAACATGAAACAGATCAGCAGCAACATGAAACAGATTAGCAGCAACATGAAACAGATCAGCAGCAACATGAACAGATCAGTAGCAACATGAAACAGATCAGCAGCAACATGAAACAGATTAGCAGCAACATGAAACAGATCAGCAGCAACATGAACAGATCAGCAGCAACATGAAACAGATCAGCAGCAACATGAAACAGATCAGCAGCAACATGAAACAGATCAGCAGCAACATGAAACAGATCAGCAGCAACATGAAACAGATCAGCAGCAACATGAAACAGATCAGCAGCAACATGAAACAGATCAGCAGCAACATGAAACAGATCAGCAGCAACATGAAACAGATCAGCAGCAACATGAAACAGATCAGCAGCAACATGAAACAGATCAGCAGCAACATGAAACAGATCAGCAGCAACATGAAACAGATCAGCAGCAACATGAAACAGATCAGCAGCAACGTGAAACAGATCAGCAGCAATATGATGTGATATTTCACAGTGACCATTCTGGTTAGATATTCATGAGTCTAACAGCCTCAGGGTAGAAGCTGTTCCTCAGTCTAGTGGTTCTACACTTAATGCTCCTCAACATCCTTCCTGAGGGGAGTGGGGCAAAAAGTGTGTGTGCTGGGTGAGTGTGGTCCTTCATGATGCAGGTGGCTCTCTTCCTGCATCTGGAGGTGTAAATGTCTGTGATGGTGGGGAGACTGACTCCAACATCTTCTGTGCAGCCTTCACCACTCTCTGCAGAGCTTTTCTTTCTGCAGCTGTGCAGCCTCTATGCCACACATTGATGCTGGAGCACAGGATGCTCTCCACTGCACACCTGTAGAAGGAGGTGAGGACTGAGCTGCTCAGACCAGCTCGTCTCAGCCGCCTGAGGAAATAGAGTCTCTGGTGAACTTTCTTGATCAGGCTTTGCACCAGCTCTCCAGGTGTTCCACCTCCTGCTTGTAGCTGGACTCATCATAGTTTGTGATGCATCCCACCACAGCTGTATCAGCTGCAAACTTTATCAGAGTCAGAGAGTCAGAGAGAATTTATTGTCATTTGCACCGCATGTAGTACATGTGTTGAAAACGAGATTAGGGTCCCAGTTACATCCAACAACAAATGCAAGAGAAAAACAATAATAACATCTAGGATTAACTAAGAGAGACATCAGCTAGTAATACACTAAGCCCTAATGTAGTAGAAAAACATCATTATAAACAGCAGCACGAACATGAGCAGATGGTCACAGATGAACGCAGCAACAAGAAACAGATCAGTATCAGCATGATGTGACATTTTGCAGTGTTTATTCTTATTATTTATTTATTCATGAGTCTGACAGCCTCAGGGTAGAAGCTGTTCCTCAGTCTAGTGGTTCTACATTTGATGCTCCTCAACCTCCGTCCCGAGGGGAGTGGTGCAAAGAGTGAGTGTGCTGGGTGAGTGAGGTCTTTCATGATGCAGGTGGCTCTTTTTCTGCATCTGGAGGTGTAAATGTCTGTGATGGTGGGGAGACTGACTCCCACAGACTTCTGTGCAGCCTTCACCACTCTTTGTAGAGCTTTCCTCTCTGCAACTGTGCAGCCTCCATGCCACACGTTGATGCTGGAGCACAGGACGCTCTCCACTGCACACCTGTAGAACGAGGTGAGGACTGAGCTTCTCAGACCAGCTCGTCTCAGCCGCCTGAGGAAATAGAGTCTCTGGTGAACTTTCTTGATCAGGCTTTGCACCAGCTCTCCAGGTGTTCCACCTCCTGCTTGTAGCTGGACTCATCATAGTTTGTGATGCATCCCACCACAGCTGTATCAGCTGCAAACTTTATCAGAGTCAGAGAGTCAGAGAGAATTTATTGTCATTTGCACCGCATGTAGTACATGTGTTGAAAACGAGATTAGGGTCCCAGTTACATCCAACAACAAATGCAAGAGAAAAACAATAATAACATCTAGGATTAACTAAGAGAGACATCAGCTAGTAATACACTAAGCCCTAATGTAGTAGAAAAACATCATTATAAACAGCAGCACGAACATGAGCAGATGGTCACAGATGAACGCAGCAACAAGAAACAGATCAGTATCAGCATGATGTGACATTTTGCAGTGTTTATTCTTATTATTTATTTATTCATGAGTCTGACAGCCTCAGGGTAGAAGCTGTTCCTCAGTCTAGTGGTTCTACATTTGATGCTCCTCAACCTCCGTCCCGAGGGGAGTGGTGCAAAGAGTGAGTGTGCTGGGTGAGTGAGGTCTTTCATGATGCAGGTGGCTCTTTTTCTGCATCTGGAGGTGTAAATGTCTGTGATGGTGGGGAGACTGACTCCCACAGACTTCTGTGCAGCCTTCACCACTCTTTGTAGAGCTTTCCTCTCTGCAACTGTGCAGCCTCCATGCCACACGTTGATGCTGGAGCACAGGACGCTCTCCACTGCACACCTGTAGAACGAGGTGAGGACTGAGCTTCTCAGACCGGCTCGTCTCAGCCGTCTGAGGAAGTAGAGTCTCTGATGACCTTTCTTGATCAGGCTGGTGGTGTTATTGCTCCAGCTGAGGTTATCATTCATGTGTACACCCAGGTATTTGTAGCTGGAGACCACCTCCACCGCAGATCCACCTATATACAGTGGGGTGTGGGTGTGTTTGTTCCTTCTGAAGTCCACAATCATCTCCTTCGTCTTCTTCACATTCATGTGAAGGTTGTTCTCTTTGCACCAGCTCTCCAGATGTTCCACCTCCTGTCTGTAGCTGGATTCATCATTATCTGTGATGCATCCCACCACAGCTGTATCATCTGCAAACTTAACAATATGACAGCCTGGATGTGTGGCTGTACAATCATATGTGAGCAGAGTGAACAGAAGAGGGCTCAGCACACATCCCTGAGGAGAGCCAGTGCTGAGGGTGATGGTGGAGGAGGAGAAGTTGTGGATCTTCACGGACTGTGGTCTGTTTGTTAAGAAGTCTAAGACCCAGTTACAAATAGAGGGGCTTAGTCCAAGTGTGGATAGTTTGTCTATCAACCTGGATGGGTATCTGCACAATCATATGTGAGCAGAGTGAACAGGAGAGGGCTCAACACACATCCTTGAGGAGAGCCAGTGCTGAGGGTTATGGTGGAAGAGGAGAAGTTGTGGATCATCACTGACTGAAGTCTGTTAGTTAAGAAGTCAAGGAACCAGTTGCAAATGGAGGGGCTTAGTCCTAGTGTTAGTAATTTGTCCATTAGGGTTTGGGGGATCATGATTTTGAAGGCAGATGTGAAGTCCACAAAGAGCATATGGGTGTATGAGTCCTTCTGTTCCAGGTGGGTGAGAGCAGTGTGGACCACAGAGGAGATGGTATCCTCTGTTGATTGGTTCTCACAGTATGCATACTCGAGGGTCCTTGTTGATGATGGTTGTTTTGATGTGGGTCATGAACAGTTTTTCGAAGCATTTAGCGACTATCGGGTGAGGGCCACTGGCCAACAGTCATTCAGAGCAGTCACTAGCTGTGTTTCCATCCATTTTAATTGCGAAATTTGAGCTACCTCGCAAATATGTAAATACAAATTAATGCAGATCAGAAGTGTTTCTCCATCTACTGGCTTGAAGCACTTCTTCCAAGCCGCGCACAGCGTCATTACGTCAGACGTCAGCGTCATTACGTCAGACGTCAGCGTCATTACGTCAGACGTCAGCACTGCGCATGTCTACAGTAAACAGGAAGTAGCAGTTGAAAACAGAACCCGGCCACACATCTCGTCAAAATGGAGAGAATATTTCAGGTATGTGTTGCTATCAGGCGAGTTGTATTTATTCTGTCATGCAAACTAGTTTTAGCGATGTTACATGTTGTCCGGAGCGGAAAAAGCTGAACGTCACGTGACGTGAATGTTCGCTACGTCAGAAATGAGTCGGAAAATGTGTTTCCATCTGTCGTTGTGCGCATCTGCTCATTTCCGAACATCCCAAAAACCACCTCAAGCGAGCGTATAAACTTTTTAGCGTATTTCAGGAAGTAACCTCGCATTTTGCCGTTTCCATTAAGCTTTTCTGCTGCGCTACTTCAAAATGCGCACCTAGAAACCTTGATGGAAACACGGCTACTGTAGAGCTTTTTTGGACTGGGATGATGGTGGTGTGGTCTTCAGGCAGACGGGATCTGTCTACAGGGCATGAGGTGTTAAAGATATTGGCCAGCACCTTGCAGAGCTGATCGGAACTTTCAACACTTTCCCAACACTTTTTTTTTGGATTATGGTATTTTGACCAAGGGTTAGGATTTCCAACTAAACGCAGAGATAGGACCACCAAACTCACAGATCTTGTTCTCCATAACTCCCTGACCGCAATTTATGAGATTCCTGTCCGTCCTACGTTCTCCCTATGAATTATGGGTATTTGTATTTGGACAAATTAGGGTTAGGATTTCCACCTAAACGCAGTGATAGGACCACCAAACTCACAGATCTTGTTCTCCATAACTCCCTGACCGCAATTTATGAGATTCCTGTCCGTCCTACGTTCTCCCTATGAATTATGGGTATTTGTATTTTAACAAATTGGGGTTAGGATTTCCAACTAAACGCAGTGATAGGACCACCAAACTCACAGATCTTGTTCTCCATAACCCCTTGCACACACACACACACACGCACATACACACACACACACACACACACACACACAATATGCAAGTGTACAGTTAAATATACATATCCAGACAATATCCTACTCTAGGATTTTTCATGTATGGGTATCTGGAAAATATCCAATACTAGGATTTATTATGGATGGGTATCCAGAAGATATCCAATACTAGGATCTATCACAGATGGGTATGCGTGGGATATCCTGTACTAAGATCTGTTAAAGATGAGATCTCCCCGTATAGCACCAGAAACATATTGGATATGTGGCAGATACGTAAACTTGCATACTGTTGTATCTCCCCAGATATTAGGCCTTTTTGTATGGGTTTAACGGGCCCCGAATGGGTTTTCAGTGGGAACCAGATGGTAATGCCTTAGTCCTAAAGGAACAATTGGGACTTTCTCAACTAAGCAGAAGTGAACAAAATAAGATGAAAAATGTCTTTTGGTCAAGGTTCTTTAAAGGCTAATGTGAATTATTGTCAGTATTACTTTTTACCTCTGCTGAGTAAACATTTATTATGTGAATAGAATAGAACTTATTTAACAAAAAACTCAAACATAAAACATGCCCAAAACAAACTACTGTACAATAAATGCTCTTTTAAACAAAGAAATTTTAATGTTTTGCATAGTGTTGTTCAACATCTACAAAATTATTCAAGACAGCATTTCTGAAAATAATTTAAATTAGTTTTTACTTAAAAAAAAAGACAAACACACACACCGGTTTGTTAGTTTTATATAGTCCCTCGTTTATCACAGGTGTTTGGGACCATGAGGTGCGCTGGACCATGCATATTGCTGGTGGGAACACGCCCACTAGCGATAAGTGAAAAACAGCAAAGTAGGATAGTTCAAGTTCAGTCAACTTTTGTCATGACACGTACCAGGTTGCAATCACACTCATCACCTGTTACTCCCAAACTCCCTTCTTAAATAAACAATTTAAATTTTAATACTACTATATATACAATATTTTACATAAACAACACATGCTGTATGGATTGTTTATTTAAAATATTGTATACAGTATGTAAATTTAAATTGTTTAGGAGGGAGTTTGGGAGTAACAGTATATATATATATATATATATATATATATATATATATATATACGGAAAATATCCTATACTAGGATTTTTCATGTATGGGTATCCAGACAATATCCAATACTAGGATCTGTCAGATGTGTATCTGGAAAATATCCAATACTTGGATTTAATATGTATGGATATCCAGAAAATATCCAATATTAGGATCTATCACAGATGTGTATACGGAAATTATCCAAATGCTAGGATTTTTTATGTATAGGTATCCAAAAAATATCCTATATGAGGATCTGTCAGATGTGTATCCGGAAAATGTCAAATACTACGATTTACTATGTATGGGTATCCAGAAAATATCGAACATTAGGATCTATCACAGATGTGTATCCGGAAAGTATCCAAATGCTAGGATTTTTTATGTATGGGTATCCAGACAATATCCAATACTAGGATCTGTCAGATGTGTATCCGGAAATATCCAAATGCTAGGATTTATTATGTATGGGTATCCAGAAAATATCTAATATGAGGATCTGTCAGATGTGTATCTGGAAAATGTCAAATACTAGGATTTACTATGTATAGGTATCCAGAAAATATCCAATATTAGGATCTATCACAGATGTGTATCCGGAAAGTATCCAAATGCTAGGATTTTTTAAGTATGGGTATCTAGACAATATCCAATACTAGGATCTGTCAGATGTATATCCGGAAAATATCCATATGCTAGGATTTATTATGTATGGGTATCCAGAAAATATCCTATATGAGGATCTGTCAGATGGGTATCCAGAAAATATCCAACATTAGGATCTATCACAGATGTGTATCCGGAAAATATCCAATGCTAGGATTTATTATGTATGGGTATCCAGAAAATATCCTATATGAGGATCTGTCAGATGGGTATCCAGAAAATATCCAACATTAGGATCTATCACAGATGTGTATCCGGAAAATATCCAATGCTAGGATTTATTATGTATGGGTATCCAGAAAATATCCTATATGAGGATCTGTCAGATGGGTATCCAAAAAATATCCAACATTAGGATCTATCACAGATGTGTATCCGGAAAATATCCAATGCTAGGATTTATTATGTATGGATATCCAGAAAATATGCAATATGAGGATCTGCCAGATGTGTATCCGGAAAATATACAATAATAGGATTTATTATGTATGGGTATCCAGAAAATATCAAATACTAGGATCTATCACAGATGTGTATCCCGAAAATATCCAATACTAGGATTTATTATGTATGAGTATCCACAAAATATCCAATACTAGGATCTATCACAGATTTGTATCTGGAAAATATCCAATGCTAGGATTTATTATGTTTGGGTATCCAAAAATATACAATACTAGGATCTATCACAGATACGTATATGGAAAATATCCAATAGTAGGATCTTTCACATATAGGTATCCAAAAAATATCCAATAGTAGGATCTTTCTCATATAGGTATCCAGAAAATATCCAATACTAGGATATCTCAAGTATGGGTATACATAAAATATTCTATACTAGGATCTATAGCAGATGTGTATCCAGAAAATATCCTATACTTGGATTGATCATGTATGAGTATCCAGAAAATATCCAGTGCTAGGATCTATCACGGATGGGTATACATGGGATATCCTGTACTAGGATCTGTTAAAGATGAGATCTTCCCGTATATCACCGGAAACATACTGGATATGTGGCAGATACATAGACTTGCATACTGTTGTATCTCCCCGGATATTAGGCCTTTTAGTGCAGTGAATAACCACAGGAACGTGCGTACGCCAACAGGGGAGCAGCCGTGGATTTCTACGTGGATGCGCAGATATTCCCGTTCATATCAGATTTGATACATACGCCACTTTGCGTGGAAAGTGACGTGCGCAATGTTTTTGTGCGCACGCATGGTTGATACATGAGGCCCCAGGAAACGCTGAAAACAGATACAAACTCAAAGAAACTACCAGTTAATACAATCACAAGAACACAAGAATCCTGATAGTAGTGGGAAGTTAAAATGTTGGGTTTGGAAAGCTGCCTTTAGGTATTAGGAGGAATGACAGTATGTGTGTGGTTGCTGTTGTCAGAGCAGCAGTAGTTGCCATCACTGCCCATGTGTGTTGTACACAACCTATTAAAATGGATTGCACATACTGTTATTGTAAATGATGCTGATATGCATCAACTTCTATGGAGTCATTTCCAACTTTACACAAAGTCCCAAATACAAAAATGCAACGTCATTCCCCTTCACAAATAGGCCAGGTATTTAGAATGAGACAGAAATATATTGAACTTTTAATTTCATAATCTAAAAGTTTATGCTGTATAGGTTTTATTATGTTGCTTCACGTGCAAATCACCTCTTGGCCAAATATATTATTTATTAAAATTATCTGATGCATAGCAATGTATTAAAACTCATAGGCTAATGACTTTAATTTGGATTTGTCTGAACAAATCCAGCAAAAGATGAAAAACAGTCCATTTCTACACCATTAACTTGATATACTTGGCTTTGAAGGGATCATGTCGCACAATCCTTTCTTTTTAAGCTTGCTGTTGCTTAACCGCAGCATTTTCATGGCCCTGGCAGTGAATAGGTATACTGTCACTTTGCATATGAATTTATAAAGGTTAAAAACATACTTTTCAAGTTTTTATACTGGAAAACTTGCAAGAAAATAAATAAGAAAAAAAAACATCTTATTAAAAAGGAAGATTTTTACTAAAGAATAGAATCCTGACATTTTTAATAAAATACAACATTAACTAAAGACTGTTTGTGGAAAGGTTTGCCAAATAAAAATGCCAACATTCAATTAGTTTGTGAGGATGGAACCTTGGCACTACTGTAAGGATGGAACCATGGCACCATCTAATGGGCATTTGTTGTTCTTGTCTGTTGGTCTTGTCTGTACCCCTTGTGATGTATTAGTTTCCCTCCTGATTTTATTACTCTTAGTTGTACCTCCAGTTTCTGTCATCCTAGTGTACTTCATGTTTCAGGTAGTTTCCCAGTTTTTGCTTTTAGTTAAACCTCTAGTTTTAGCTTCTAGTTTTAGTCTTTGTTCTGTGTTTAGGTTAACCTCCAGTTCTGTTAGTCTCTGTGTTTATTTACTATTAGTTTAACCGTTCTGTCTCTTAGTTGTAAACCTCCAGTTTAGTCTCTGTTTATTTTCTATTAGCTTAAACCTCCAGTCTTCCTAGTTTACTTCATGTTTCAGATTTAGTCTTCCCAGTCCTGCTCTGTGTGTCTAGTTAATTGTCTCTAGTTAATTGTCCCCAGGTGTTTGTGATTTTGTCTTGTCTTGTCTGTGAGTGTATATAAGCCCTGTTCTGTGTCTCAGTGAGTGCAACCGAATCGTTTGGTATCCCTCGTGTTCTCTGATCTCTGATTCAACTCTGATCCATGTAAGTGTTTTTGCTGCCACGACAGCTATTTGTTTATGATTATTAAAGTGGATTATTTTTATAACTTCCTGGCCTCTGAGAATATCTGTTTGCACCATTGGGTTTTAATCTGGCTCTGAGTAAAACCTGACAGTATGCGACTGCCATCAAAAAAGCCCAGCAAACTGCATATTCCTCCTACCTGTCTTCTCGGGTCCACGCGGATGGAGGAGACCGTGATCAGCTACAGCGGGTTTCAGGTCCAACCCATGTCGGCACAAGAGGACTTCAGCCTGGAAATGGAAGTCCTCCCTTCCCCGCTTTTGGTCCTCGAACAGGAAGAGTCTCGGCGCCGGATGGGCCACTCGACCCGTGAGTCCAGTTCCTCCTCGTGCTCGGCGCTGCTCGTCTCGGGTGGACGTCCGGGGAAGACGCCGAGGACGATTTCCTTGTTTTTTTTCCTCCGCGTCAACACCGCCGAAAACACAGCAAAAGGAAGACCCGGAAACAGTCAACCACACCGCCTTCATGGTCAGCTGACCAGACTCGGTCCAGCGAACCTGAGATTTTTGGATGTAGCTCCAGCGCTCCAGTGGGAGCGAGTCCCGTGGCCTCCCCTCCTAGGTTTTCGGTGAGGGCGGAGACCAACGCCTCACTGTCGCTTGAAGCTGCTTCTGCTCGGTCCGGTGAGAACAGATCACCGCGTCTCCACGGGGGCGGGTCTTGTCACCGCTCGCTCTTCCCCCAGTTCATCTGACCAGATGGATGGGGACCAGCACACAGGTCAGTCAACAGAACAATATTCTTTCTCCCCAGCAGAGGTCACCCTAGGAGAGCCTTCAGAGGTGATAAATGTTCCTGTCACTTCACCTTCATTCAGAAACACTCCTTTGTCCCATTCTAACACACACCAATTTCAGCCCAGTGAACTTATCCAAATAAACCGGACTTTAGGAAGTCTTATCACCTCTGCTAGAAATAACCCGGACTGTTTTGATGTTGTACTTTCCCTTGCTGAAAAGTTTATATTATCTCAACCCGGTCTGACCCAGCTTCCTGAATATGAACAGTTTTTAAATGACATAAGGACACTTAAATTAACCGGCCCTGAACATGCAGCAGCAGCAAGCCCTGAACCGGCTGGCTCTTCAGCACTTACAGTGTCCTGCTCAGATGACGCCCCTTATGTCTCGTGTTCCGCGGAGGTCTTGGAAGACGCCCCTCACTTCTCCGGTGCTGTGGAAGGACCTGAACCAAGAGAGGGTTCCCGATCTGGTCATGGACCGCGCCATCACCGCCATGGCCGAGGTCGAAGGCAGAGAGGACCTACCAGCTCTTCGGCGCCTGCAGACTCGATGGTGGACTCCTTCCAAGAGGTCTCTCGACGTCTCCAGAGGGTCTCTCGACGTCTCCAGAGGGTTTCTCGACGTCTCCAGAGGGTTTCTCGACGTC
>JBBPBX010019166.1:12254-27498 GCA_038048925.1 Garcialebias charrua
CTCTGAGTCATGAGGCAGGTCATTATTTACAACTGATGGGGCCGAGGACACATCCTGAACCCATGATGCAGTACGGTCCTCCCCATCACTGCAGGACAGGGAGTCTGGTAGGGAAGGCTCAGCAGGAACAGCACTTGGAGCCTCGCTAAAACATTCTGTTTCGTGTAGGTCAGAAACCGGGGGAACTCCAACCACACTGTCAGCATGGCGGCCGGTTCACATTGTCATCCAAGGTCATTCCCACAGGTAAAAAGTTCACATTAAGAAGGAGGTTGCAATGCACCACATGCTCATTGCCATGCCGATCTCTAATTCGATAAATGTGGAGAGCAGTATGGTTCAATTTGTACTAAGGACATCAAAACAACATTTAACATCATGTTAATTAAAATTCACTTATTTTATCCAAACACCTCAGACCAAAGAGTTATTAACCACCAAGTTTGAGTCAAAAGGCATATAGACATTGTTTCTAAAATGCTATACATATGACTGCAAAAAAATAAAAGATATTCAGTCAAAATATATTTAATAATAAAAATACATAATGAGCAGCAGTAACATCTTAACAGAGAGAAATAAAAAAAAAAACATGTCATTAATTATAACTTAATATGGAGAAGCCTAGTTTATTACCAGAGACTGTAAAAAGACCAAATTTGATAGTTGGGGCTTCTCTCATAGTTCGACTGTCGGCCAGACAAGCTGTTAATTCAGGTGGTATGTAAAACTGTGAGGATGGAACCATGGCACCATCTAGTAGGCATTTGTTGTTCTTGTCCTGTTGGTCATCCTAGGTAGTTCCTGATCAGTTTTCCCAGTTCAGTCTTTATGTTTATTTACCCTTAGTTTACCAGGTCTAGTTTCTCAGTCTTGTCTGTTCTCCTCATGATGTTTTTCAGTTAGTTATTTTAGGTCCCCTTCTTGTTCAGTTCTGGTCCCCTTCTGGTTTAGTCTCCTTGTTTATTTAGTGTCCCTTCTAGTTAATCTTCATGTTTGCATTACTCTTCATTTAGCCTCCATGTTTATGCACTCTTAGTTCAACCTCCAGTTCTGTCATTTAGTTTTAACTTTTCATGTTCAGCTTCAGTCTCCCAGCCCTGCTCTGTTCAGCTTTAGTCTCCCAGCCCTGCTCTGTCTTGTTAATTGTCCCCAGGTGTTTGTGATTTGTCTCGTCTTGTCTATGAGTTGTCTATGAGTATAAAAGCCCAGTTCTGTGTCTAAGTCATTGCAGCCGCATCGTTTGGTTTCCCTCGTGTTCTCTGGTCTCTGATTCAACTCTGATCCATGTAAGTGTTTTTGCTGCCACGACAGCTATTTGTTTATGATTATTAAAGTGATTATTTTTTCCTGGCCTCTGAGAATATCTGTTTGCACCACTGGGTTTTAATCTGGCTCTGAGTAAATCCTGACAAAAACTTTGCTCCACAGAATATGTTTTTAATATTTATGCTTTATGTCTACAAACATTTGTGTTGAGAAAGTTTCCTTGAGCTGCTTTTCCTTGAGCTGCTTAGCCATGCTAGTCGCTAGCCTCTCCAATGCTAACGCCAGCCTATCCATGCCAATAGACAGCTGAGAGAGTAGTCAATCCAGTGGGTTACTAGCCTAGGCATGCTAGTCGCTAGCCTCTCCAATGCTAACGCCAGCCTATCCATATCAATGGACAGCAGAGAGAGTAGTCAATCCAGTGGGTTACTAGCCTAGGCATGCTAGTCGCTAGCCTCTCCAATGCTAACGCCAGCCTATCCATATCAATGGACAGCAGAGAGAGTAGTCAATCCAGTGGGTTACTAGCCTAGGCATGCTAGTCGCTAGCCTCTCCAATGCTAACGCCAGCCTATCCATATCAATGGACAGCAGAGAGAGTAGTCAATCCAGTGGGTTACTAGCCTAGGCATGCTAGTCACTAGCCTCTCCGATGCTAACACAAATGAATAGTCTCCTTCTCATTTGCCAGCGCCGGCCTCTCAGTTGCCGGAGTCAGCTACTCAGTCAGCGGTTCCGGCCTATCATTAATCAGATCAATAGCCTCCTGCTACAAGGATGTTGCTACCGCTGGTTGCGCAATAGTCTTAATTTTGGCCCTCATACCGCGCCATAGATCTTTACATATTGCCCAGGGTGCGGTTGGATCTCTCTGCAGTCCCGTTACCCATTGGGTGGTAGGGTGAGGTGCGCGATTGACTGACACCACTCAGCTCCAAAAGCTCAGCCAGCAGCTCACTCTCAAAATTTGCACCCTGATCCGAGTGAATGCGCTGAGGGAAACCATAAACACAGAAAAACCCATCCCATAACTTCTTCGCAACTCTTTTAGCAGTTTGGTCCTGACACGGGAACGCATGTGCTAATTTTGTGAAGTGATCTGTGATCACCAGAACATCCACAGACTTGTTGTTGCTGTCCTCAGCCGACCAGAAATCAATGCACACCAGCTCCATCGGAGCACTGGTTCTGATGTTCTCCAGAGGGGCTCTCACAGCAGGCTCTGGGGTTTTACTGAGGATACATCTGGGACACTTTCTCACAAAATCTCGCACATCCCTTTCCATGTCATGTGTAACCCAGGTGTAAATTACAGCTTTTATCCTCTGGACTCTTCACTCTTTCTTCCTTTCATGCATTAACTCTCACAAGACTACTGAACAACCAATCACTGTTGAGTATCAGGGTCACATGCTCCTCTGCAGTCTGTCAGGTGTATCAGCTGGAGCAGGAGAGTAGGAAGATTAGAACACATTGGGAGAAGCAGAGGAGCAGAGCTGCAGGAGTCAACTACCACACACTGAGAAGAAGTGAAAAAGGTTGTATAAGATATAAACTGCTGACCTGGTGAGTTCCTGTATGTCACTTAGCAGTTAGCTTATTGATGACATTGAGTGTTTGTTTGTGCAGCTGAGAACAATAAGGTGCCTTAAATATTTATTGAGCACTCATTTAGATTGTTTTTACATTTCATGTCAACTGATTTTATGGTGTATATTTATTGGATTTTTCATGGATGTAACTTATATTGAACTTTATATTTATTGAATATGCATATTGACTGAAAATGATTGTTGGAATTATTTATAGTACAAAGCGTGCCATTTATTGAATGTGTGTGCACACTAGAATGTTTTGATATATCTATTGAGAAAATGGTCCTGTTTTATTATGCAGGCCAGGTTGATGGCGAGCTGAAGGTCCAGGCCTAGAGCCCAGAGAAAGGATTGCACTTGAAGTGCCCGAAGACTTCTGTTCTCCTGCCAGGCTGGTAGGAGGCTCCCAGAGCCATATATATAGAGAGTTCCGACACTCTTTGATGTTGCCGACAGGCGGTCAATCGTTCCAAACAACGGCTATGGAAACCTTGTGGAGCTGCGCCCTCTGGCGGCGACGGAGCGCTACTGCAGGCAGCTTCAGACTTTAACCAGAGCCATGGAACAAATCGCCCCCTCCATGACCCACGTGACTTCCACATTCCATTCTTACAATGGAACTCTATGGGAGTGTCACAACTCTCACTTTATATGGCTCTGGAGGCTCCTTACAGCCAACTGAACAATTTTGTCCCCATTCCAATGTGACATTGTCAGCCCAGGACCTGCACTGGACCAAGCACTTTGATTAACTTGCTTGGAATCTGAACCATTCCCATCTAGGTGTGAAGGAACTGAAGGGTGTGGGTTTGTTGTTTATGGAACTGTGGGATTGTTTTAATTTCCCCTTTTTGTTTTGTTATATATGGCCATATATTTGATTTCACTAATGTAAATATGTATATATTTTCTGCACTCAAAATATAATCCACCTGCAACAGCAAACTTCCAGTCTCTGTCTGCTCCTTCCATGAGATGTACCTTATCTTCTGATAATAAAATAGCCCATTTTGACATTTTTCTTTATTTACCATTTACATTGACAAATTGCAGCATATTCATTTCCATAAATATGTTACATTAATTCTTGGCGAGCTAGCCAGGAGGGAGTGTGTACAGAGCTGGAGTTTTGCAGTTGCTATTTTGTTGCTAATATGGATGTTTTGGAGAAATATGGGGTTAAAATAACTAATGCAGTATTGATTAGATATGCAACAAACACAGAAACTGATAATGAGGTAGCTGATTTTCTGACTGGTTATGGGTCAATGGAAAAGTTTGCATATATAACTGACTCTGACTCAGATTTTCATCACTGCATAATTTTTGAGTTTGCAACAGGGAGTGTACTAGAGAGGTTGTGTGAATTCTTGCCGTACTTGTATATTTGCAAAACTGAAAAAACAACTTATGAAATTGAAGAACTGTCAGTGGTTTGTTCTGAGCTAGAAACCAAAATAAAAACTCAAACTTACCTAAGTGAAATGAAAAACGTGGCTAAGCTTACAGGTCAGAATTATACAGATGTCCTTAAGAGTGTAATGTCTCTGCTGGGCCAGTCCATCACTGAACTATGTCCTGCTCCATCTTCAGTGAAGACTCCTTCAGTTGAAGCAGATTCGGCCATGAACTATCCCAGTACAACCTCACAGATGGCAACCAAGGGTGCTATTCATCCCAAACCAGACAATGTCACTGTAGATGACGAGGAGCAGCCACGTGTCCAACCTGACCCTACAGCCCCTTACACATCACGACCTTCAGGACCTGTGCCAACCAGGTCTTTTCCGAATATCAACCCACCTGAAGTGCAGGGTATGTGGTTGAGCATATCATGAAAAACGATGATAATGCAACGCACATGTCATTAAAACTTAGATCATTTTCTGGTCGAACCCCAAGACCACAACATGAAATAGACTATGAAACGTGGCGATCTGGTGTTGACCTTTTGTTAAAAGATCCTGCTGTGTCAGACCTGCAACGTTCAAGAAAAATATTTGACAGTTTACTACCGCCAGCTGCAGACATGGTTAAACATCTTCAACCAGATGCACCTCCTTTGAGTTACCTCAAAATCCTTGATTCTGCCTATGGAACAGTCCAAGATGGTGATGAACTGTATGCAAAATTTATGGAGCAGTTTCAAGACGCAGGTGAAAAACCATCAGTTTATTTACAACGCCTGCAAGCGACTTTAAACCATGCTGTAAGGAGGGGTGGTGTATTAGCTGTTGATTTTGAAAAACATTTGCTGAATCAATTTTGTCATGGTTGTTGGGATAACCCCTTAATCTCTGAGCTCCAACTAAAGCAGCACAAGTCAAAACCACCATCTTATGAAGAACTGTTGTTATTGTTGATTTTGAAAAACATTTGCTGAATCAATTTTGTCATGGTTGTTGGGATAACTCCTTAAAGCACAGTGGCGGTGCTTCCGGTATTGCGCAATCGGTGAAAAGGGTCTATAAGATTTACCTGACTAAATAAAGGTTGAATGAAAATTGTTTTCACAAATATTCAATGAAAAAAACTAACAGTTAAGTAAAATTAAAATAGTAATCAAAACTTTTGGAATTGTAATGATTTCTTTTTTTAAACAAAAACGTTTGTTTAAAAACTTTATTTTTAATAAAATAACTAATTTTTCTCTCGTGAACAGTTATTTTCAAAACAAACTTTTATTATTTTATTTTTATTACATGTTTGTGCTGCTGTGTGGAGTAATGTTTTTCTATGATATTAGTGCTTAGTGTATTTTTAGTTGATATTTTTCTTAGTTCACATCTTAGATGTATTACTGTTCTTTGTTGGATGGAACTGGGAGCCTGTGTAAATAATCTTGTTTATCACATGTACCACATGTGGTGCGAATGACAATAAAGGTTCTCTGATGGGATCACTCAGGCTGTGACTTAGATAAAATCTTGGCACCTTCTTTTTGAGGGGTATTGTCTTTCAAATTGGGTGACACTGTCCTCCTGTCTAAATCTCCGCCTGCTCCTAAAACAGCCAATCAGTGATTCAGTGGGCGGTATTTGGATTTGCCAACTGAGATTGAATATTGTCACACTAAAAGCGCAGGGGGGCAGGCTGAAAATGAAAAGGCAGTTTGCTCTGTAGTTCAATGACAATTGGCAGTGTTGACTAAGAAAATGAAAATGATTTAATCTTAATTTTATTTCTGACTCAAAAAAGGCAGCTTGACTTTGAAATTAAAAAGCATTTCTGCCATTTCATTTTACACTTTTTACAAAGACATATATTGAAAATTAAATTTTAAATGTTATTTTACTTATCATTTTAATTAAGTTACAAATTGAGCAGTCTCGAAGAAGAAAATGCAGTTTGGTTTATTCATTTTAAATTTTATTTATGACTCAAAAAAAGGCAGCTTGTCTTTGAAATGAAAAAGCATTCCTGCTAAACCATTTTAGTTTTCATTTCGTCTCACAACCGCTTCCATAGAACCTTATAGTGACAAGCATGCTCACACAGGTGTTTAGATTCAGGTGTTTATCAGTAACACACTCAATTGGGTTGTGGTGGCCACTAAATACATCTTGTATTATCATGTACCATATAAAATACTTTCTAATGATGTTATAAATATCATTATACAGTATGTGTATTTTGTTGTTGTGGTTTCTCGGTTTTGTCTTTTTTTCTTGCCGTAGGTCTAGAGGCAGACTTCAATGATGTTGATTTGTGTTCTATTTACACCTCTCTCTCTCCTCTACTCCTTTTTTCCCTTTTAACCCTTCTCACACTTTTCTACTTTGTTTTCTTCTTTGTTTTACATTCCTGTGACCCAGTGGTGTAGTCTACATTTTTGTAGTGGGTATACTGTGCTTAGAGACAAAAACCTGTCCGGAGGACCTACTTAATTTTTCCTTTTTCTACCTAGATTACTGAGATGAATCAGGACATTTAGAGACAAAAATGCAATGTAGTGCAATGTACTAATAATAATAATAATGAATTCAATTTATAACGCACTTTTCATTAATGAAAATCTCAAAGTGCTACAAGGAGCAACAGAATTAAATGACAATAAAACAAATAATAAAACAATTAAAATCAATAACAATATCAGCTAAGATCAAAAGTAGAATCATGAGGAGGTAGAGTATGCTTGGTCGAAAAGAAAGGTCTTCAAGTCGCTCTTAAAGTCAACCACAGACTGTGGGGCTCTTAGACAGTCAGGAAGAGAGTTCCACAGGCGGGGGGCAGCCACACTGAAAGCCCGGTCTCCCATGGTCCTTAATTTGGTTCTCGGAATGTGAAGGAGATTGCTGTTCTGTGACCGCAGCGAACGGGTGGATGAGTATGGAATGAGAATATCCTTCAGATAATCTGGTGAAGTTCCGTGTAAGCATTGATGTGTAATGAGAGCAGTTTTGTACTGAATTCTGTAGGCGACAGGAAGCCAATGAAGGTTATGGAGAATGGGCGTAATATGTTCAAATTTACGAACTCTCAACAAGATCCTTGCTGCACTGTTTTGAATATATTGAAGTTTCTGAAGGTTTTTGCCAGGGATTCCAATAAACAGGGAGTTGCAGTAGTCGAGCCTGGAGGAGACAAAAGCATGGACGAGCTTCTCAGCATCGGAAAAAGTTAGGGATGGGCGAAGTCTGGAGATGTTTCGAAGATGGAAGAAGCAAGTTTTAAACAGATGCTTAATGTGATTTTCAAATGTAAGATTGGAGTCCATTTTTATTCCAAGATTAGTAACAGAGGTGGAGAGGGGGATGTCTTGTCCAGAAAAGGAAAGTCTTGTTATAGGAGATGTTTGTACCTGGTGAGGGGTGCCAATCAGTATGGCCTCAGTCTTGGAGCAGTTTAATTGAAGAAAGTTCTGATTCATCCATGCCCTAATTGCCTCCAGGCAGGCAGAGAGGGCAGTGAGTGAAGATGGAGATGACAAGGTGGAAGATGAGGATGCTCCAGTCCTGATGTAAAGCTGTGTATCGTCGGCATAACAGTGAAAAGAAATGTTGAACTGATTAATAATTTGACCTAAAGGCAGCATGTAAAGGGAAAACAGCAGGGGCCCCAGAACCGACCCCTGAGGGACACCACAGGAGACACAAACTGTCTGGGACGTGGCGTTGCCAAGACTAACACATTCCAGCCTATTGGAGAGGAAAGATTTGAACCAGTCCAGGACTGTGTCGCAGAGACCGACCTCCACATGAAGACGGTGGAGGAGGATACTATGGTCCACAGTGTCGAAGGCTGCAGTGAGGTCAAGGAGGACAAGGATGGAGGGAGAGCCAGTGTCAGCAGCCAAGAGGACATCATTGGTAACCCTCAGCAATGCAGTCTCTGTACTGTGAGCTGCCCTGAATCCAGACTGGAACTTCTCATACAGGGAGTGTTGTATGTAATTGACAATTTATTTTGAATTTTAAGCATATTTAACATTGCAAAATGTCTGTGATGCTTACATTTTAATAAATGCACAACAAACCTGAGCCTGATGACTGGATCTTGAAGGAGGCCCACTCCTCCGATATGGAGACCCTCTTTTCAGTCAGGACACCAGTTGACGTTATGGTACTGCAAACAGCACATCCTGCAGGAAGTAAATAAAAATTGTCATAATTGTATATTTTTTAATATTTCCTGATACCAGTAATAATACTAGAATCTACTGATTCACTAGACTGTAAGCATGTGTCGACAATTACATTCATTATTACCTTTCATTATTACTTGCATACACTTTTGCATTATGACCAACTAAAACGTGAAAATGAAATGATCACACACACACACACACACACACACACACACACACACACATATATATATAATTTCTCATGTAATATACTGTACTAAACTTTTGAAAGATATGATTATCAGACTATTTTAAAATTATCAAGTCATAATATGTTAATGTTGGAAATATATCAATTAAACCTTATATACAAATTGGTTCCCATATTTTTTTATATTTACCTAATTTTTTGTTCCTCCATTCCAACCAGGGATGTCTGTTTTTAAATTCCCGAGCCTGACTTTCACTCCACAAGGCTGGCCAATTTGGATCTAAAAATGAAACAAGGAGTTTTAAAACAGAGTAAAAAGCATAGCATTTTGTTGATTATTGGAGTGACAGACTTTGTCACAAACAAATCATTCTTATATTCACATATTTATTTATATGAAATGTTACTGTAAAATTCTGGACAGTAACCGTGTTTCCATCAAGGTTTCTTGATGCGCATTTTGGAGTTTGGCATCAGAAAAGGTCGATAAAAACATGCAGTTACTTGCTGCTGCTTGAGCTAGCTTCAGCTAACTTGTACTAGCCGACACTTACCTGGGGAAATGCAGATATCAACCTCATTATGGCTGGTTTCGGCCGTCGAACTGGTAGGTTCTTCTAATGTTGTCTCTGTAGCTTCGGGTTCAGCTGGTTTATAAAAACATTCAAAAAGTGTAGCTTGTTTCCTTTTCATTTTGAGTCTGTCGTCATTAGCGAAAATGCTCTACCGTCTGTCTCGAGCAGCCAATCATAAAGGAGCTTCTTAAAGGCTGAGTTAGACTTTCGCTTTGGTCCGCAGGCTGGAGCGCGCGCGCGCCGCGCGTGCACTGTGCCGCGCGGCGAAATGCGTTTACAGTGTCGCCTCGGTGTTTATAGTTGTCCCACGGCGGCGCATGGCAAAGTGCTGTTCTTTTACGGACCAGCAGGAGGCAGTACCCTCTAAAACCTGTGCATATGTTGCAAGAAAGGTGTAGAAGAAGAAATCTACCGTAGAAGAAGAACTGTTTGACGTCACACAACAAAAACAAATAGCTTTCTGCTCGCGTGCTGAACTGTTGTCTTTATTTGCGGTTTTAATGCATGGAGTCAGCGGAGGAGAAAGCGATCACGTGACTTTTGGCGAAAAAACAAAAGAAAAGTCCGACTCCAGATCAGGAATGAAGGATAATTTAATACATTTTGTGTCACAAAACATTCCTCCATGCGTCGCGACTCCGTCTCCACGACCACAGCGGCGCAAACAGCTGCAGGCTCCGGCGTGAAGAGGGTGAAGGCTGTCGGTGAGGACCGGTCAATCAAATCGTAGTGCTGGGGGGTGGGTGTCTGGGGGCGTGACTGGTGGCCAATGGGAGGGGGCGGGCAAACCCAGCCTGGGTGTCTAATGTGTTATGTGTTCTGAAAGTTGTTAATATGAAGGGTGGGTATATAGTATTTCTTCTGGGGTGGGGATTAAGTGGATGTCCTGGATGATGGTCTTGGACTATACTTGGCCGGTGTGCGGGCCCCGGTTGGGGCCTGTTCTTGGTGCTTCCTGGCTCTGTCGACGGTTGGGCGGGCGCTCTTGGCCGTGTCGTCCATGTGGGATTTTGTGTCCTCTTGGACGGCGGGCTGACTGCGGTTCGCAGGGGTCGTGGCGGCCCTGGCGGGTGTGGGCTGTTGGTTCTGCTGTTGGCGGCCCTCGGGGCCGTGTCCCTCTCTGGTCTTGGCTCAATGTCCTGGCGGTCGGAGAGGTGTTTCCTTTACCTCGCTCCTTGGGTGGACCTTGGCGAGCTGGGGGGTAAGCAGGGTCAGCGGGGGAGCTGACTCGCTGTGGGAGCACTGTTCCTGCAGTTATTTTTCTCCCCATCCCTCAACACGCACCTCCGCCCTCTTCATCTTAAATTAATACATGTAGGGAATTTGGGTCTCGGGTGTGCTGCAATGGTTTTACATCTCTGTTGTTAAGAGCACCTGGGACTCAATTTTATATACACTTTAGACATTCATTCATAAACATCTTCATAAAAGTCACATATAGGGAATGGAGTGAGCACTATGGCTATGGGTGGCGGGATGACATCAATCTCGCCCCCATGCCTATGCTCACTCAACATTATGCATCTAGACAATTAGGGCCTGGGTTAGAGTTGGAGTGGAGGGGAAACTGGTATAATGCCAGCCTTTGCTCCTTCTCTTTCCTTTTTAAATACACTTTACAACAACACTCACCAACAGTACATTTGGGGACGGGGGTGTGTGTGTCGGGGTCTTGATTTGTTAATTTCAATTTTATTTATTTATGTATTTATTTATATATTATTTATTTATTTTTCTCTTACCCCCCTGGTTGCCTTGCGGACATTCTGGGGGTGGGCCGTCAGGGGTTGTGCTGGGGTGTGGGGGGGTTCGGGGCCTGCGGGTTCGCCGTGGGCGGGGCTGGCAGTGCGCTCCCTCTGGGGCTGCTTGGACTCGGGTGTCCTGTCCTGTCCTGTCGGCAGGGCGCGGGGTGTGCCGGATCTTGGACGTCTGCTGCTCTCCACCCCAGAATGAATGGGTCTACCTCCTGGGTTTGGATGTGGGCTGCCCCATGTAGGGAGCAGGTACATGTCTTGGACCTAGGGGGTATAGAGTGTGCATCGGGATTATGAATGGAGCGTGTCGTTATTGTTTGTCTTTCTGTGACTGAGGGTGAG
Organism: Garcialebias charrua; assembly: GCA_038048925.1. Lineage (NCBI taxonomy): Eukaryota > Metazoa > Chordata > Actinopteri > Cyprinodontiformes > Rivulidae > Garcialebias > Garcialebias charrua. Next base: position 23,567 of record JBBPBX010019166.1, read on the forward strand.
GATGAGGGTGGGTCTGAATGAGTGTGTCTGTGTATGAATGTTTAAGTGTCAGGCTGGGACTTGGACTGCCCCCTCTCTGATACTTCTGAGGCTACCCAGTGTCGCGCTCCTGCCACGTGGCCCCCTGGTGGGTGTTCCTCTGCCTGCGGGCGTGCTTGGGGCCCTCACTATCTGGGGCTGGGCGCTTGGGCGTTTGTCAGCTCGGCCTGGTGGCTGCCTGGTGGGGCTCGGGTCCTCTGGTCCTGTCAGGTCTGGACCTGAGGGATGGGCGTCCCCGGTGCCCGAGCCTCGGTGACCGGCCCTGGGGCTACGTCGGTGCAGCGGGCTCCGGCGGGGGCCTGTGTATTGTCGCTGTTGACCCCGGGGGGTCATTGTGTGTGGTCCCTGGTGGGGTTCGTCCGGTTCTTCCACTTGGTCGGATCTGGGGAGTGGACGAGTGGCTCGTCCTGTTCGGGTGGTCCTGGGGACTCTGGGCTCGGGGTCCTTCCTGGGGTCTTGGGCTTTGATCGCCCCTTCGTCTGTCTCGGGCTTTGGGGGGACGGGTCTCTGATGCTTCACAGTCGCTACTAAATGTTCTATTGGAGGAACCTTATTCACTTATGCATGCTCACAACCACACACAAATGGATGCAGGGATGTATAGTAGATGTATGTAGATGGGTATATAAATGAATATAAATATATATGTATGTATATTGTATATATATTTGTAGGTATGGGTATGTGTATTTATAGAAATCTATTGCAAGGTCATGAATATTATCAGTCTTTATGCTTGTATGTTTCGTTGTTGTGTTCTGTCATGTGCTTTGCAGGATTGTGGACGGAGGTTTGGTGTGTTTGCCTTGTGCTCTTTCTGTGGACAATTGTTGTTTTGTTGTCTCACTTTCTCTTTTCTTTCTTTCTCTCTATTAAAAAAAAAAAAAAATACATATTGGAGTGAGAGGATGGCTATAAGGTGTGAAGGGAGGCCATCTATAAATGGAAAAAAAAAAAAAAAAAATCGTAGCGCCCACCGCGCGCGCGCAGGGCTTGCGGAGTTTCAAAAATTCAGAGGTGCACGGCACGCGCTAATCCCCTGCGCGGGGCCAACGCGCAGGGGCGGGGACTGTGAAATTGCGTCACTTTTGGAGCGCGCACCCTCGCGCGCTGCGCGGCACTTCAAGTATGAATCTAGCTTAAGAAACCAATCACAGAGCAGAGAACTATGGTAGTGAGCTCAGCTCAGCCAATGGCTGTGAGCCTCACGTACAATATAATAATAATAATAATGAATTCAATTTATAATGAACTTTTCATTAATAAAAATCTCAAAGTGCTACAATGTGTAACAATACGAGGAACACGAAACTATGGCAGCCGCGAGAGTCGCTTATGAGCGAACATAATCTATCTTTATGCAACGCGTGTTTGTTACGTATCATTGGGCACATTTAAGTGGTTATACGGAAATCCCCAAGCTTTACTAGTGGGTATACGGCGTATACCAGCGCATCACGTAGACTACACCACTGCTGTGACCATTACATCTGAAACCCAAAGCAAATTCTAATAAAGTTTTTTTAATATATCAAGTGGCACATTAAAGCCAGCCATAATACTTGTGAAAGTAAATCTGTTTGGCATCACATCGCCACTCAGACAATCATTCTGAGTTTCACTATGCCGGATAGGACAAGGGAAAAAAGAAAGAAGAAGAAAAAAAAGAATTGGACTCCAGCTTTATATGAACGACTTTTGTAAAGTCAAAATAGATACTACTGCTACATAAGACCGAACTCTGCGCCACGATAACAGGAAAAAAAAAACCTTTTAGAAGGCTTAATTTTACAAAGAAAAGATGAGCGACAAAGAAAAAACAAGAAGAAAAGAAGCAGAAGACCATGTCTCCGGTCACACCACTGAACAAGAATGAACATAACTACTGTGATGTGAACAAATTTTCTCATTTGAACTTTAATGCCGATTTCATGCCACTCCCGGATTCTCTGATCAACAGCCCAGATGCCAAAAAACCTGCAGCGATGAGCCTCAACCTTCTCTACATGCCATCTTGAAAGCAGTCAACTACAGAGCGGACGAGGTAAAGGCTGACATCAAGGATATTAAAATATCGATTGACTTCATGCATGGTGAAATTGAAGATTAAAAAAGAAAGTCAAAGTCAACTTTATTGTCAGAACTGCAATATGTACAGGACATGCACAGGATTGAAATTGCGTTTCTCTCAGTCCCTCGGTGCAACAGTAACCATCTAAACACTAAAACATTTAATAAACATAAGCATAAAATAGTAAAAGTGTAACACTGTCCTGAGTTTTTTCATAGTAGTATAAAAGTATGAAAATTTACACCAACACTGAAACACCAAACACCCCTAAAACACCAAACACCCAATGAACATAAGCATAAAATGAAATAATAAAAGTGTAATACTGTCCTGAGTTTTTTCATAGTAGTATAAAAAAAGTATAAAAAGTATATCTATAAAATAAACTGAAGGTTCTAGCATTGACATTTGCAAAGAGTGGCACAGCAGCATATGAGTTAATGTACACAGTATATGTATGAGGTAGTTGATGTTGGTATAGAGGCAAAGTGGCATATGCAGTAAGGCACATAAGGCACATTTGGCATCCTTAGATAAGGCTAGTCAGAGAATACTGTATATGTATCAGCAGTAGTGTAGATATAAAAGTAGTGTAAATGTAAACAGTAGTAATAAATGTAAAACAGTAGTAATAAATGTAAACCGTATTAATAAATGTAAACAGTGAATGTAAACAGTAGTATGACTATAGGCAGTAATGTAATACAAACATTAGTGCAAATATGAGAAGTAGTGCAAACTGAATGAGCACATGACCGAGAGTTTAGTGAATAACCCGTTTGATGACACAGGGTCCAGTGTTAAAAACTTTGTGTTGAGTGGTAATGTGTGAGAAAGTTTTTTGTGTTAAGGCAGTTCAAATGGGAGGGGAGGCAGAGCAGGCAGAGTGTTTAGCATTCTGACTGCCTGATGAACAGAGCTGTCTCTCAGTCTGCTGGTACGAGCCTGGAGACTCCTCAGTCTCCTCCCTGATGGCAGCAGTCTGAAGCAGCTGTGTAGTGGGTGTGTGGGATCACCTGCCATGCAGAGGGCTTTCCGAGTGAGGCGTTTGCTGTGTAAGTCCTGCAGTGAGGGCAAGGAGGTGCCGACGATCTTCTCAGCTGCTCTCACGATGCGCTGGAGGCTCTTGCGGCAGGATGCAGTACATGCACCAAACCACACCGTGATGCAGCTGGTCAGGACACTTTCTATGGCACCTCTGTAGAAGGTGCACATGATGGGGGTTGAAGCTCCAGCCCTTTTCAGCTTGCGGAGAAAGTAGAGGCGCTGGTGAGCCTTCTTGGCCAGTGCTGCAGTGTTCCTGCTCCAGGACAGGTCCTTCGAGACGTGCACTCCCAGGAACTTGGTGCTGTCCACTCTCTCCACTGCGGTGCTGTTGATGGTCAGAGGGGCATGTTGTGCATCCCTCTTCCTGAAGTCCACAACAATCTCCTTTGTCTTCTCCACGTTGAGAGTGAGATTGTTGTGTCCGCACCACAAGGCCAGGCGGCTCACCTCGTTCCTGTAGTCCGTCTCATCGTTGTTGCTGATGAGACCTACCACTGTTGTGTCGTCCGCAAACTTGATGAAGTGGACGACACAACAGTGGTAGGTCTCATCAGCAACAACGAACTGTATGTTGAAGAACAAAACTGGAAAGTTGGAGGCGCAAATAAAAGATCTACAGGAGCATGTCGCAGGTGCAGAGCGCTACAAACGGAGGCAGTCCTTACGACTCTATGGAGTCCCAGAAAATGAGAATGAAAATCTAATAGAGAAAGTTACTGCCATCTGTCACAAAACTGCACCTGCTCTAGGATCAAAAGCAGTTGAAGGAATCTAT
>JBBPBX010019166.1:28570-44732 GCA_038048925.1 Garcialebias charrua
TATATATATATAGTTTATGGGCTGGGAAACGGCTAGGGAAACAGAACACCAGTAAGACCAGCGTAATCATCATCCTCGTTGCTTACCGCTCAGTGAGGGCCATAATCTGGAGAAGTGTGAAAAATAACATTTGCCTGCAAGAGAACAAACCGTTTCGGTGAAGACCTATCCAAGGAAGATGAGGATGCCAGGTCTGCTCTGTGGCCTATCATTGAACAGGCTTGCAAGGATGGAAAGAGGGCCTATGTTGTGGGTTGCAAAGCTTATAATAAAATTAAGATGGTGCAGAGGCAGGGCAGCCGGCTTGGGACCCGAAAGACCCAGGTTTGATCCCGAAAGACCCAGGTTTGATCCCGAAAGACCCAGGTTCGATCCCCAGTCACCACACAACTTGTGGTGTCTCTTGGCAGCACACCTCATCCCCAAATTGCCCCCCGGGTGCTTTCAATAGCTGTCCACTGCACCACCTGGTGGTTGATCCCGAAAGACCCAGGTTTGATCCCGAAAGACCCAGGTTCGATCCCCAGTCACCACATAACTTGTGGTGTCTCTGGGCAGCACACCTCATCCCCAAATTGCCCCCGGGGTGCTTTCAATAGCTGTCCACTGCACCACCTGGTGGTGGATGGGCTAATAATAATAATAATAATAATAATGAATTCCATTTATAATGCACTTTTCATTAATAAAAATCTCAAAGTGCTACAAAGTGTAACAAAGCAAAGATCAAAATAAAACAAGTGATAAAATCAAATAAAATCAATAATAATATCGACTAAGATCAAAGATAAAATCATGTGGATGCAGATTAGGCTTGCTTAAAAAATAAATAAAATAAAACAAGTGATAAAATCAAGTAAAATCAATAATGATATCAGCTAAGATCAAAGATAAAATCATGTGGAGGCAGAATAGGCTTGCTTAAAAAGAAAGGTCTTTATGCTGCTTTTAAAGTCAACCAGTGACTGTGGAGCTCTCAGGTCATGCAGAGACTAATTTCTTCTTGTATGGAAACATACACTGATGACATTGTGTGACATAAGTGTTATATGTTGTCAGTGTATGTTCATACAAAGATGAGATGAAATTGGCTCTCTCATTTAACCCATTGCACATGGGATAATAATAATAATGATGAATTTCATTTATAATGCACTTTTCATTAAAGCTAGGGTCTGCGATATTTGAACACTCTGGGACTCTGGGACTTAGAAATATTTTCAGCGCAGAAAAGCATTCTGCTCCCTCCCCTCAGAGCCATATATGGCACAGTCCGAGCTCTGCTGAACTTGGGATCTGCTCCGCCCCCTGCTGCTCTCTGCTCAGAACCACTGCGATATTCTGTGTTTATGGAAATAAAACCTTCTAATAAAATAAAATAAAAACATGGAGCGCTAGTCCTACAACACAAAATCCAGCAGACACCAGCAGAGGTTCACGAAGCAACGTTGGACATGTTTTAATTCGCTCGTGACTTCCTCATGTCGCTGCGCTGCTGGAATGTGTGGAATGCTTCACCTCCTCCTGTCTGCGCTGCGATATTCTGTGTTTATATCAAAGTCAAAGTCAAAGTCAAAGTCAACTTTATTGTCAGATCTGCAATATGTACTGTACAGGACATACACAGGACCGAAATTGCGTTTCTCTCAGTCCCTCGGTGCAACAGTAAACATCTAAACATTGAAACACTGAAACATATAATAATAGACATAAGCATAAAATCGGTCTTTTGCAGACACGTGACATTTTGCACTCCCGGTCGCCATTTTCCGGGGATACCCGTTCAGTTAAACAGAGGAAGTCCATGCCTTAGCTGCTACCTCGTAAGGATCAATGTTGTTAATTGAAGCTAACTTCACCATGTAACGTTCTCTGGCTTCAAGGTTGAGTTTCTCTCTATAAGGCTTCTGCTCATTTTTATATTTAGTTTGCATTTTGCTGATGTTATTGTTCTGTATCGCACTGTGTTTAACATGGACTTCCTCTGTTTAAATGAACGGGTATCCCCGGAAAATGGCGACCATAAGTGCAAAAAGATATGAGCCGTGACGTCACGTGCAAAAGACCGATAGTAAAACTAACACTGTCCTGAGTTTTTTGCATAGTGGTATAAGAGTATGAAAATTTACACCAACTCTAAAACTAAAACATTAAACATTTAATGAACATAATACTGTCCTGAGTTTTTGCATACTAGTATAAAAAAAGAGTATAAAAAGTATAACTAAAATAAACTAAAGGTTTCTAGCATTGACATTTGCAAAGTGGCAAAGCAGCGTATGAGTTAATGTACACAGTATATGTATGAGGTAGTAGTTGATGTTGTTATAGAGGCAAAAAGTGGCATATGCAGTAAGGCACATTGGGCATCCCTAAATAAGACCGTTCAGAGCACACTGTATATGTATCAGCAGTGGTGTAGATATTAGAGTAGTGTAAATGTAAACAGTAGTAATTACATGTAAGCAGTAGTAATAAAAGTAAACAGTATTAATAAATGTAAACAGAGAATGTAAACAGTATTATGATTATAGGCAGTGATGTAATACAAACATTAGTGCAAGTATGAGAAGTAGTGCAAACTGTATGAGCACATGACCGAGAGTTTAGTGAATAACCCGTTTGATGACACAGAGTCCAGTGTTAAAATCTTTGTGTTGTGTGGTAATGTGTGAGAAAGTTTTAGTGTTAAGGCAGTTCAAATGGGAGGGGGGGCAGAGCAGGCAGAGTGTTTAGCATCCTGACTGCCTGATGAACAGAGCTGTCTCTCAGTCTGCTGGTTCGAGCCTGGAGACTCCTCAGTCTCCTTCCTGATGGCAGCAGTCTGAAGCAGCTGTGTAGTGGGTGTGTGGGATCACCTGCCATGCAGTGGGCTTTCCGAGTGAGGCGTTTGCTGTGTAAGTCCTGCAGTGAGGGGAAGGAGGTGCCGACTATCTTCTCAGCTGCTCTCACAATGCGCTGGAGGCTCTTGCGGCAGGATGCAGTACATGCACCAAACCACACAGTGATGCAGCTGGTCAGGACACTTTCTATGGCACCTCTGTAGAAGGTGCTCATGATGGGGGTTGAAGCTCCAGCCCTTTTCAGCTTGCGGAGAAAGTAGAGACGCTGGTGAGCCTTCTTTGCCAGTGCTGCAGTGTTCCTGCTCCAGGACAGGTCCTTTGAGACGTGCACTCCCAGGAACTTGGTGCTGTCTACTCTCTCCACTGCGGTGCTGTTGATGGTCAGAGGGGCATGTTGGGCATCCTTCTTCCTGAAGTCCACAACAATCTCCTTTGTCTTCTCCACGTTGAGAGTGAGATTGTTGTGTCCGCACCACAAGGCCAGGCGGCTCACCTCGTTCCTGTAGTCCGTCTCATCGTTGTTGCTGATGAGACCCACCACTGTTGTGTCGTCCGCAAACTTGATGAAGTGGTTGGAGCTGTATGATGGTGTGCAGTCGTGTGTTAGCAGGGTGAATAGAAGGGGGCTCAGCACACATCCTTGTGGGGCCCCTGTGTTCAATGTGATGGTGCTAGATGTGTTACTCCCGACTCCGTACTGTCTGTGGTCTCCCGGTCAGGAAGTCTAGCAGCCAGTTACACATTGAGGTGTTCAGCCCCAGACTGTCCAGTTTATGGATGAGCTGTTGGGGGATGATGGTGTTAAATGCCGAGCTGAAGTCGATGAACAGCATTCTAACATAGAGTCCTTCGTGTCCAGATGTGTGAGAGCTGTGTGGAGGGCAGAGGAGATGGCATCGTCGGTTGAGCGATTAGGTCGGTATGCAAATTGGAAGGGATCCAGGGAGTCAGGGAGGACAGATGTGATGCTTTTCATGACTAGCCGTTCAAAGCACTTCATCAGGATGGGGGTGAGTGCTACTGGGCGATAGTCATTGAGGCATGCGGGCGTTGCCTTCTTTGGGACAGGGATGATGGTGGTGGCTTTGAAACAGGTGGGGACGATGGCCTGGCTCAGTGAGATGTTAAAGATGTCCGTGAAGACCGCTGCGAGTTCCCCTGCACAGTCCTTCAGCACACGACCAGGTATGTTGTCAGGACCAGAGGCCTTCCGGGCGTTAATCTTGATGAATGATCGCCTTACGCTGTCTGAGGACAGCGTCAGCACCTGGCCATCAGGAGAGGGGGGGAGTTTATGTGCTGGTGTGCTGTTACTTGCCTCGAACCGAGCAAAGAACTCATTCAGTTCATTCAGCGCAGAGGCTGAGCTGTCACAGGTCTGGGGGGGTGGTTTGTAGTTTGTGATGNGCTGCGCTGCTGGTCTGGAATGTGTGGAATGCTTCACCTCCTCCTGTCTGCGCTGCGATATTCTGTGTTTATATGACAATATAACTGTTTAAAAATTTTAATAAAACCACGAATCACTCATCCTACAACACAAAATCCAGCAGAAATCATCAGAGGTTCACAAAGCAACGTTGGACATGTTTTAATTCGCTCGTGACTTCCTCTTTCTGTCAGCGCTGGTCTCTGGAATGTCTGGAATGCCCCACCTCCTCCGGTCTCTGCGCTCCGAAGTTCTGGGTTTATATGACAATATAACTGTTTAAAAAATTTAATAAAACCATGAATCACTCATCCTACAACACAAAATCCAGCAGAAATCATCAGAGGTTCACGAAGCAACGTTGGACATGTTTTAATTCGCTCGTGAGTCGTGACAAATCCATTTCCTCATTTCTGTCAGTGAAGGATGAAGCGATCACTTGGCTTTTGGCAAAAAAACTAAATAAAAGTCCAGCTCTGGGATAAAGAAGGGATATTTAATACATTTTGTGTCACATAAAAAACAGTCCTGCATCGCTTTGCAATCCTTTAAATGAGAACGAGCTGCGGCTGGGACAGGTGGGGGCGTGGGTTGGGGCGTGACAAACAACTCTGTTTTTATTGGCTGTCAGTGTCCTGGTCACTCTTGTGTTTTCAGTGTTTTTATAAATGCTGATAGAGAAGCAAGGGGACAATAGATTTTTTCAGAGATTACTTTGTCTAACATCAGTTTGTCTGTAGATAGTGACTGAGTGAAGAAATATGTTAAAAATATATTGTTTGAAAAGTTACAGACTACATTACAATCTTACATACCCCAGCTTTAAACAAAAATCTCAAAGTGCTACAAAGTGCAACAAAAATCAAAGATCAAATAAAAACAAGTGATAAAATCAAGTAAAATCAATGATAATATCAACTAAGATCAAAGATAAAATCATGTGGAGGCAGAGTAGGCTCGCTTAAAAAGAAAGGTCTTTAAGCCTTGTTTAAAGTCAACCAGTGACTGTGGAGCTCTCAGGTAGTCAGGGAGGGAGTTCCATAGGCGGGGGGCAGCCACACAGAATGCCCGGTCTCCCATGGTCCTTAATTTGGTTCGTGGAATGTGAAGGAGATTACTGTTCTGTGATCGTAGAGACCGGGTGGATGAATATGGTGCAAGAATGTCCTTTAGATAATCAGGTGAAGTTCCATGTAAGCATTGATGTGTAATGAGAGCAGTTTTGTACTGAATTCTGTAGGTGACAGGAAGCCAATGGAGGTTATGGAGAATGGGTGTAATATGTTCAAATTTACGAGCTCTCAATAAAATCCTTGCTGCACTGTTTTGAATATATTGAAGTTTCTGAAGGTTTTTGCCAGGGATTCCAATAAACAGGGAGTTGCAGTAGTCGAGCCTGGAGGAGACAAAGGCATAAACTCAGGTAGAGCAGTGGGCAGCTACTGTATGTAAGCTCCCGGGAAGCAATTTGGGATTAGGTGTCCTGCTCAGAGACACCACAAGATGAACAATAACTGGGAATCGAACCCTGGACCTTTGGGTCCTAAGTTGGCTGCTCTGTCTCTACACCATCTCAGCCCCAAATGTGGATGTAAAGGAAAATCGACAGGCGTCTGAACAATAAAGTTTTGTTCTCCAGTTATGAGCACTACACTTTACAAATGGTTTAGGTGATTTAGGTGGTGGCTTCAAGTTTTATTTTAGTAGTTGTTTCAAATGGTTGACGTTTTATCAAGTTGTTTTTCTTTAACGTTCATAAAGAGAATGCATTTTGGAGTTAACGTTTTTGTCTGTTAATACCAGGGGTCTGCGTAATAATATAAAAAAGAAAAGCTTTTTTTCTTTTTTCTAAAGAGGCAAAAACAGATTTTTATTTTTCTTCAGGAATGCCAATGTTCAGAAGATTAATCTTTTTGGAAAAATCTATTTGGTGAAGATATCTGAATAGCACATGGTTCAAACAAGTCAGGGGGAGTAGCTATATACAAAGATAACTTCAAAGGCAAAGTTTTAGATGTCACATCTGATAATAAAGGTCATTAGATTTTTATAGTGGTGGAATGTCACTTTTACACTTTTTCGCTTGACAATATTAATGGTTATAATTCAGATTCTTTAAATGTTATTTTCTTGAAGGAGCTAGAGGACATAATGTGTTTTGTTTGTACTAAATTTTCATCAGCACAGGTTATTTTAGGGGAAGATTTTAATATGGTTTGGTCCACTCAGCTGGATAGACATCCATCAAGACTTAAAAGTGGACATACCCATCTCATGGACTTCTCTAACTGGCTGAATTTATTGGACATATGGAAACATCTTCATCCCACAAACAGACACTTTACCTGGAGTAAGAAATATTTTTCTGCTCAATCTAGAATTAACTTATGGCTTATTGCAGAGGACACAGAGAGACAAATAATGGAGGTAAAGATTTGCCCTGCTGTGTTAATTGATCACAAGACCATTTGTTAAATCTAAATCTAAATCAAATTAAATATTTCTAATAAGGCGAGTAAAACAGTATTTAACAACTGGAAACGTAACAACTCATTATTAAATAATATAGAACTTACATCATTCATTAAAAAACTAATCAAACAGTACTGGACAATTGCTTAAAATAATAACCAGTTTGGGAAATATTGGGAATTACTTAAATATGAAATTAGAAGACATGATCCAATTTAGTAAAATAATAAACCATATAAAAAAAAGAAACGTTAGAGAAATTAATTAGATCTATCTCAGACATTACTCCTAAAATGTCAGATGATGCTCTTGTCACACAACTACAGAAATATCAAGAAGAATTAGACAAGAAAGAAAAGGCACTTGGTGCTTTTATTCGCTCTAGATTAAAATGGATGGAGGAGGCTGAGAAAAACAGCAAATGTTTTTTAACATGGAAAAAGAAACAAGGAAATCATTATCTAAACTACAGTAATATACTGTAAATGATTCTGTAACAGAAGAGTATTCTGTCATTTACAAATGTGTCATTTTTATAGAGATCTTTGTAAAAATGACAACTGTACAGATAGCACAGATCTATTAAACTCATTAATAGAGGTGAACAAAGCTAACGACTCGTTAAAAGAGGACTGTGATGAAATACTCTGTATTGAAGAGATGAAACGGGGCATCAGAAACCTAAAATTTAACAAGTCACCTGGCAACAATGGCTTAACCTCAGAATTTTATCACAAATTCTCATCTGAAATTTCAAAAATTCTTCTTGCAGTCAATGAATCCATTAACAACGAAGAAGTGCCCACTCAAAGAAACAGGCTCTTATCACTTTGATCCCCAAACCAAACAAAGACAATTTAATAATAGATCATTGGCATGGCATCACTTTATTAAACAATGACTTTAAAATGTTGGCATCTATTTTCACTAAAAGGCTGAATAATGGTTTAAACTATTTAATACATGAATCTCAAAATGGCTTCATGCCTGGACGTAACATTTCTAATAATATTCAATCAGTGCTAGATTTAGTTATGGTGATCCAGTTATTCTCTTTTAGTACTATCAAAAGGCGTTTTATAGTTAGTCATAATCTTATTTTTGATGCATTGTCCTTTTTTAACTTTGGTAATTTTTTCATTAAAGCCTTTAAACACTTTATAGAGACAATAAAAGATCTATAAAAATTTATATGGCACATCTAGCCGATTTAATATCAATAAAAGGGCTGTCCAGCCGCACCTTACATAGTTCTTCGTGTAGGCCAAATTCTGAACTATTTAATTAGACAGAACTCATTTAAAGTAAATGAAATATTCGATCAAGAACTCTAAATTTCACAACTTGCTGATGATAAAACAATATTTTTAAGAGATTATAGTGAAGTTTCTGCTTTATCTGTTATATCTAAATTCAGGATTGAAACTCAATCTAAAAAAAAAGTGGAATCCTTCCCATGTGTACGACTCATAAAAGACCTCACTCACCCAGCACACACACTCTTTGCCCCACTCCCTTCAGGACGGCGGTTAAGGAGCATCAAATGTAGAACCACTAGACTGAGGAACAGCTTCTACCCTGAGGCTGTTAGACTCATGAATAAATAAATAATAAGAATAATCACTGCAAAATATCACATCATGCTGATCTGTTTTCTTGTTGCTGTGTTCATCTGTGACCATCTGCTCATACAGACTCATGTTCGTGCTGCTGTTTGTAATGATGTTTTTCTATTACATTAGGGCTTAGTGTATTTCTAGTTGATGTTTTTCTTAGTTAATCCTAGATGTTATTACTGTTTTTCTCTTACATTTTGTTGTTGGATGTAACTGGGACCCTGTGTACATAATCTCATTTCATCACATGTATCACATGCGGTGCAAATGACAATAAAGACTCTCTGACTCTGACTCTGACTCTACTGCTGTTACTGAAATTTGCAGTATTCCTGTAAAAGATTCTGTAACATTTAGGTATTAAAATCTCTAAAGAACACAATAACATAGGTAATAATTTTACTCCTGTTTGTGAGTCCATTAAAAAGAAATTTGAAAGTTGGTTAGCTAAGGACTTAACATGGTAGAGTGCTATTACAGTAAGCAAAGCAGAAGGAATGTCAAGGGCGTTGCATGTTTTTCCATCACTGGAGGTCAGCAAAGCGCTCTGCTCTGATCTGGATAAGATTCTCCAAGTTTCTATGGAAAAATAAGGCTCATTAAAAAATCAGTTCTCTCAAATTCTTTAGCTGAAGGAGGTTTGAATGTTGACATTTACTGTATTTAATCAGATATTAAAAATTTACTGGATTAAGAGATTTCTAAACAATCAAAATTCTATGTGGAATATTTTCCCAAATCATCTGTTTAGTAAACTAGGGGGTCTTCATTTTTTGTTGCATTGTCCTTTCTCATTTGGAAAGCTTCCAGTCAAATTAGCTAAATTTTATCAACTGGTTCTGTTTTGTTGTGCTCACAAACATAACTACTCTCCTCATCATATGGAGTAATGCTTAGATACTACATAAAAACAAATCTGTATATTTACATAATTGGGTTGATAAAAATATTGATCTAATAAACCAGTTACTCAACAGTAATGGTGAATGGTATGAATGTTTTATGATCAATAATAACGTAGATATACCACAAAAAGGATTTGAATTGGTTATTAAGTCTGTTCTTCATAGTTTACATTCCTTGGCACAAACCATACATCTAGATAAACTGTACACCCATGACTCCATTTCAACTGAAGGAACTAAGATAATGCATAAGAAATTTACAAACAGGTTTATCAGAGCTCATTTAGATACATTATCTACTCTGACTTGTTTAAGAAAAAACTGGAGTGCAATCTTCTTATTATCTCATAAATATATACTTGTTTATAGGATCAACCAATTTTTATTTAAGATTTTATATAGATTTTATCCAGTTAAAGATACAAAGTAATATTTGTCGCTTCTGTGCAAATATCAGCAACAACTCCTCTTTTTGTCAGCATGAGGGCGAAGGTATTGAACACTTGTTTGTGGGATATTCTCATGCTGTAATTTTTGGTTGGATTGGCAAAGGCTTCTTACAGAAAAAAGTTGTGAAGAACATTGTATTATTAAAATAGCTAATTTTGCTCATTCAGCCTTTTCTTCAGATGAAATATAAATCTAATTATAATCCTGACAAAATATTATGTCTACAAGCTGAAATGGAGTGAAAAAAATCCCCTCATCTAATATTTTTAAAGACACTGACTTAAAAATATTTATTACCTCTGTGGAAAACCTTAATTTAAATAATCAGAAACTTGTAAAAACAAGAACTCTTCTTGAGAAATTTAAACAAACAAAAAACCGAAAACACACACAAAAAAAACCACTTGCATTGATGCTAATTTAATTTAAAAAATTCATTTTAATATATGTATTTTATTGGTCAAATGTTTTAAAGGAAAACCAGACAACTATCACATATTTGAAGTCAAACATGAACTAAAAAGCTCTCTAGTGAACTTTATAATGTCACAAAAATGATCATGATTGAAAAAAAACATTTTTTGTTGACTAGATATTTTTTGAGGGGAGAATTTTCTAATTTGATTCTCCAAAATGTCTCAGGTAGAAACTATAAATCTGTTTTATATAATTTATCAATATATTTATTACTAATAATACAGCCATTAAACTGTCTTAAGCATATTTTATTGGAAATTAAGGCACCAAAATACTTATTCATTCAACCTTTATTTGGGCAGGTTAATCCCATTGAGCCTCGGGGACTCATTTACAAGAGAGACCTGAATTTTAACAAAGAGTGATGGACAACAATGGACAACACTGACAACATGAATACTAAGAGTAAAGTCATAATTTTAAAGATTTACAGCAGTTTTTGTTTTTAATTTTAACATAGGACTTTTCTTTTTTATTTCTAAAATCAATTAATATATAAAACTGAATGTTATGCACCATAACTCATGTTCCCTGAAGGAAGGGAACGAGGTGCAACATACTTGCTATGAGAATTGCGCCCCCGTGCGATTACCTGAAGGGATACATTCGCGCTTTTTACGGCAGGGGGCGTCACCCCGCACCAGAAGGTGGGCAACGCTTATTAAAAAATTAGTGCCACAATTTCTAAAATGCTTATTAATTTTTTTAGGTACACAATTTCAAATGCACAAAGGCCTTATCAAAATTAGGGGAAGCTAATCTAATCCGCTATTTATATTCAACAATTTGTAGCCGGCAGCGTTATGCAATATCTGCACCACACTGCCAACTACAGGCGTATAAACTAATATACACCTCACCTTACCCTACCTTTTAACAGCGATTCGCTCCGGGTGTCATCTATTAAAATACAACTTTCACTCAGGGTCCAAAATTTTAAAAGTTGTTTAATGTGTGGAATGCTTTTCGACTGCTTCTTTGTCCTTTTTTTTGTTTGTTTATTGTAGATTTTTCATTAAAAATGCATCGATAAAGTTATTTTTAACTGTTTTCTGGAAAACTGAAGTGCCCTGCAATGCATTATGGGTAGGCAGATGACGAAAGCAATGCAAGGAGGAAGGAACCAAAACTTCACATACTGTGTTGCTCCATTTGACCACTAGATGTCTGTCTTTATCAGCATAACTTTAAATAATTTATTTTCATTCAACTTGACCTGTATTTTATTATTTTATTTAACTCATTGGAAGGAAGCTGACATATTTTTAAATAATTTCTGCCTCTGACTCCAATCATTTATGATGTTAAAAAATGCTTTCAGTGACTCACTCACTGAAAACTCACTTTCATTACTTTGGTATTTTAGTATGTAGCATTTTTATTTCAATTGCCTCCTTTTTATTGCTGTTATTCTATTTTCACCGATTTATTGTACCGGTTTTTATATTTTCTGTCCTGTTAAGCACCTTGGTCAATGCAAGGCATTGTAGGAAGGTGCTATAAATAAAGTTTATTATATTATAGTTTATTATTTAATGATTTATTTTTTATTACTTGGAAATAAAATGTGGTTAAGACATGTAAATAGTTATAGTATAAAATTCACAGTAAATCTTTTTAAAGGGCCGTATACAGTACAGCTGAGTCAGTACACTGACTGCATTTATCACGTCTAATGTCAGCTTGTTCTGCATTTTTTTTAAGTACAGTATTTGAAACAGCAGTGAAAACAAATTTTGTGTGGAGGAACACTCGTTTATTTGCAATAATAATCAAACAAGTAAATCTACATGCAGATAGAACTTCAACTTACATGTGTCATTTTAAAACCAAATACAATGAATACACTAGTATATATGCCGTAAAGTTTCATAAAAATACACAAATAGAGCAAAATTATATAATGTGCATTGTGCAGAAATGAAGACTTCATCCCAGTCTAAGGAAAGCTGGAGCAGATACTGCTGGCATGGAGGCAAGGTGGAGAATTCTCATGCACATAATAATAATAATAATGAATTCAATTTATAATGCACTTTTCATCAATAAAAATCTCAAAGTGCTTTATAATAAGTGTTACTTTTTTTTTTTACATGTGTAACATTATAAAACACTGTTGACATGGCTATATTAGGCTAGCCTGTATAAATAAAGGTTGAATGAATGAATGAATATTGATCATTGTATTGCATAGACATTTTTTTCCATTTCTTCTAACTGTAGTGGATAGAGATAAGAAAGTTGGTCACAAAAGTAAACCATATCACAAAAGGGGGTCCCAACAGGAACTCCCTGGTCAAGGTCAAGCCCCTTCTGCCCCTCGAACGGAACAGTCCGAGACAGGCAGAAAATCGCAAAAGTCCCAGAGGAAAGGCCGTAATTCTCTGTCCCCAGAGGACATGGAGAAATTACGTCGGTTTTTAAAAGATTTGGATGATACAGGCAAGGATAACAAGCCTGGAGTATTGTGCAGCACTGTCGTTGACAGATGCTCAGAGCACACAAATAACAACAATGCCACAGTTGCTGGCAGTCACAAAGATACTGATGGTCAGGTTGCTGACAATCAGGGTAATGACAGTCAAATCATTGACAGTCCAGAATGTGACAGTCAACAAAACATTGACTGTAACCATGACTTCATTGTTACGGAGTCTGAGCAACCCTCGTCAGAGCAAGGGGGGGAAAGCTCACTCACCGCTGAAAGTGGCTCGCCACGAACTGAACAGTCAGACCCATGTGTGTCTGCACTAACAGTACTGATAAATGAAGGTCACACAGTCGGGGGTAGGCGTGATAAACGTCAGAGAAAACCTGGTAAGTTCCTGTGTGACATTATCAGAAAGGGGCCCGCTAAGAAGGCTTACCTGTCCATCACGTTGGAAGGGGTCCTCAGAAAAGAGGCCCTCTTGGATGGTGGGGCAGACATATCCGTTATGTCACCCACACTGTTAGAAGAGCTACGGCTGGCCGCTAACGGTGTTGACAGGGAAATACCCCTCAGAGAATGTGCTATAGTTTTGCAGGGTCTCTCGGAGACGAGTACAACCCTGACAGCTATAGCCATGGTTCACATGCAGATTGGTGAAACGACATTGTACCACCCGGTACACGTATCCACCGTTGACTCATTCCCATTTTTGGTTGGCCAAGACTTTATAAACCGCTTTGACGCGATTATAGATTATGGCGATCAAACAATGTGGACCAGAGTGAGCCAACCACTGCCTATCGATATGCCTACACAAGGTGACTCTGACTGTTTAACAGCAGGTACCTCAGAAGGCACAAGGGAATCCTCAACTGAGAGCACAATCCCGGTAACTGAACCTTCCAGAATAGGTGAGGCAGAAGAGAGCCCCCTCTGCGAGCTGAAACAGTCGGCGCTCACCGAACACTACCTACCACAGGTAGTCAAAGGTGTTGAGATCCAAGGATCCCACACCGATGATGCTGTTCTATCTCCTTGGACGGAGAAATCAGCGATCAGCCAAGCTGTCTATGGAACCTTGGTTGATAAACAGTTGGGTCTAGTTATGAACAAGAAGGCTTTCCGCTTTTCGTTAGACCCCAACGATAAACAGGTAATGACCGCAATAGGGATCATTGACCTGAAACTAATCTGGAACCAACGAGAACTGGATCACCCGTTCCTCGTGGTCCCGAACTTACCACATGCAACCTACATAGGCTCCGACATTTTGGTAAGGTTAGGTGTCCGAGTGGACATCAACAACAATGTACTGTGGTCACTAGACACGGCTACAAAGGACTCTCCTGTGCTGACCACAGAGAACCTTAGGGCTGGACAGACCATACCACAGGTCTGCCAGGTTGCTATCAGCCATAACACTGTGGTACCACCTCAGGTTATGAACAAGCCGGTGATGATTCACATCATGAAAGGACAAGCTGTTAGCACAAAACAGGCATACTTTCAACCATCTCCTATGTTTTTCAACTTAGGACTGTCCATAGAGGCCACATGCCAAGTGACCCTCGACTGCAGAACCACGACTGTTGCTGTGTGCAACACAAGCACAGAAGAGGTACTGATCCCAAAAAACACACAGCTAGGATGGTTGATCTCTACTGATTTTCATGATTTTGAGCTAAGCATTCCATTTCTGGGAGGACTCCCAGAAAACTTGATCCCGAATCAACACACGGGGCAAGTCTTGTTCACGAAACCAACACAGGCCATAGCTCTTTTCTCCCCCACTGAGGCCGACCAGGACACTGTCCGCAGGTTGGGTTTCAAGAAAGGAGACAGTCTGTGCCCCCAAACTTACAGTGCACTACCTGTTGACAGGTTTTACGACACTGAAGGGGACTCACTGGAGCTCCCCAAAGAACAAGAACCCCTCTCAGTTGCTTCACAGATTGACCAGGTGGTCGCCCAAGCCGACGCCCTGAAAACTGATGAAGAAAGGGACAAACTTCGCAAAGTTCTTCTAAAATATGAGAGATCATTCTCGACTGACTCGATGGATTGTGGGTTGACCACGCTCCACACAGTGAGCATCCCAACCCCGCCTAATGCTCCCCCTGCATTTGTCAGACAGTACAAGATTCCTCTGGCAGCACATCAACCTATCAGAGAAATCATTAATGACCTGTTAGAAAAAGGTATCATCCGATACTGTAACAGCACTTACTCTGCGCCTTTATGGCCGGTGTTAAAACCAAATGGTAAGTGGAGACTCACTATAGACTACCGAAAGCTAAACAAACAAGTTCCCTTATCCAGATGGCCTATGACGCAACTCCAACAGGAACTGCCCAAGGTCACCAATGGTAAGTACTTCTCGACTCTCGACGTCGCCTCTGGTTTTTGGACCATCCCTGTGCGCGCCGAGGACCAGTACAAACTAGCTTTCACTTTTGGTGGCCGTCAGTACACCTTTAACAGGTGTCCCTTTGGCTACGCTAACTCACCTGCAGAGTTCAACATTTTCTTGAACAAAGCATGTCCAGACGCCCACGAGCGTGGGACACTGATCTACGTGGACGATGTCCTTTTGAGGCAGCCAACACTGGACTCACATTTGGCTGAGATCGACCACGTTCTGAATCAGCTGACAACTGCTGGTGCTAAAATATCACTGTCAAAATGCCAATGGTGCAGAACCAAAGTGGACTACGTTGGCCTACTTGTAGGTCCTGACGGAGTACAACCACAGCTGACTCGCACCCAAGGCCTCGACAATCTCAAAGTCCCCACCAATCTCAAAGAACTACAAAGTTTTCTGGGCGTGTGTAACTACTCGAACCAATTCATCGAAAACTATGCGGACCTTGCGAAACCACTGACTGAACTCCTTAAAAAAGACGTACCATTTGTTTGGACTGACAAACAGCAACAGGCAATGGACGCTCTTATAAACAGGATCAAGTCAGCCCCTTGTTTAGTCTACCCAGACTACAACAAAGAGTTTTACTTGGAAGTGGGCTTCTCAGCTCATTGCATAAGTGCAGGTCTATACCAGATACACGACAGAGACAAACGTGTAGTAGCCTACGCCAGCAAAACGATGGCAGGCCCCGAATTGAGATTCTCAGACTGTGAGAAAGCTTTACTGACCACAGTGTGGGCAGTTAAACATTTCTCCAGCTACATTGGTGGGCAGAAAATCATTGTGGAAACACAACACCAGCCAGTGACCTTCCTTAACAGTGAACGCATCAGAGATGGTGTGGTGACAAACTCACGTGTTGCAACGTGGCTCATGGCACTTCAAAGTTTTAACCTAGACATCCGTTATGGTCAGAACAAGAAGTCTCATCTGGGGACGGACTTGGCAATCTGCCAGAAGTGTACACAAGATGTACCAGCCACCCAGCCGCCGGTTGAGGTAAAAACCCCAGTAACTGAAGACCCGAATCACCACTTCTTTGATGACAATATCTGCAAAGATATGACAACATTGTACGTGGATGGATCTTCATTCCTCCGCGACAAGATCTGCAGAG
>JBBPBX010019167.1:0-24685 GCA_038048925.1 Garcialebias charrua
AATGGTAAAAAATCTCTCAGACAAGAGATCAAAAGACTGGGTGGACATGGATATGATGTTCGTAAAGGAAATAATAAGTTATGTTATTGAACCGTTTACATATATATGCAATTTATCTTTTTCAACAGGAATATTTCCAGATAACATGAAAGTAGCAAAGGTAATTCCTCTTTTTAAAAATGGTGATAAATGTGTATTCAATAATTATAGGCCAATATCCTTATTACCACAGTTCTCAAAGATTCTAGAAAAACTATTTGTGTCCAGATTGGATCAATTTATTGATAAACAAAACATTTTAAGTAGCAGTCAATATGGGTTTAGAGAAAAAAACTCTACGTCAATGGCTCTCATGGATTTAATGGAACAAATAACTAATGCTGTCGATCATAAACAGTACTGTGTTAGTGTTTTTGTTGATCTAAAAAAAGCATTTGATACCATTGACCACACCATTCTCCTTGAAAAACTAAATAAATATGGTATTAGAGGACCAGCATTACAGTGGGTATCTAGCTATTTGAAGGACAGGAAACAGTTCGTGCAAATTAATGATGTTAAATCTGACCTCCGTGATATCACTTGTGGAGTTCCTCAGGGTTCTGTGCTTGGACCAAAGTTGTTTATTTTATATGTGAATGACTTGGTAAATGTGTCAGCACTACTTAAATGTGTTCTTTTTGCCGATGACACCACTTTTTTCAGTTCGGGTAATGACATAAAACAGATTTTGGATATGATGAAAACAGAATTTATAAAAATACAAACTTGGTTTAAATTAAACAAATTATCTTTGAATTTAGATAAAACTAACTACATGATTTTCAGTAACAAAAAGGGAATTGTTGATGACGATCCATTTGAAATTGAAGATGTTGTGATCTGTAAAGTGAGTGAAGTGAAGTTTCTGGGTGTTATCATTGATGACAAACTGACATGGAAACATCATGTAAATTCTATTAAAAAAAAACTAGCTAGAGCAATTGCAGTACTGTATAAAGTCAGGGATTTTTTAATTGATAAAGCTTTACATATGTTGTATAACACAATCATTGCTCCACATTTAATCTATTGTATTGAGGTTTGGGGAAAAGCATGCAAAACTATTACAAAGCCTGTTTTTATTTTACAAAAGAGAGCTGTAAGAGTAATCACCAGAAAACATTTCACTCACCCTTCAAACACCTTGTTTATTCAACTAAACTTATTGAAATTCCAGGAATTGGTAGAATATAGTATTTTATCAATTATGTATAGGGCTCATAATAACACATTACCTTTAAATATCCAAAGAAATTTTATAAAAAGACAAAGTTATTACAATCTCAAAGGGACAGAGATATTCATCAAACCACAATTCAGAACCAGCTTAAAAGGACGGTCTACCTCAATTCAGGGAATTCGATTGTGGAATGCTCTGGAGAGTGATGTTAAAAATGAAAAATCAATGTATACATTTAAGAAAAAGGTCAAAAAGGACTTGCTCAAAAACTATATATGATGTAATCTTGCGTGTTTGTGTATTACAATTATGTTGTACTTATGATGTACGGTACGTTTGTGTATTACAGTTAGAAAAATTAAGTAGAGTTATTCATTTTATGAAGCAGTTTGTGTATTACAGTTAGAAAAATTAAGTAGAATTATTCATTTTTGTGATGAATTTGTGTATTACAATTAGGAAAATTAAGTAGAATTATTCATTTTGTGAACATCTTGATGTTGTGCCATCTTTTAGTTTGTGTATTTCAATTAGAAAAATTAAGTAGAATTAAGTAGAATTATTCATTTTATGATCTAGTTTGTGTATTACAGTTAGGAAAATTAATAAAAAAAATAAAAAAAAAAAAAAAATAGGAAAATTAAATAAAAAAATAAAAAAAATAAAAAAATAAAAAAATAAAAAAAATTAGAATTAGAAAATTAATTAGAATTATGGGTGATGTAGTTTGTGTATTACAGTTAGAAATATTAAGTAGAATTATTCATTTTGTGATCTAGTTTATGTATTACAGTCAGGAAAATTAAGTAGAATTATTCATTTTGTGATGTAGTTTGTGTATTACAGTTAGGAAAATAGGTAGAACTATTCATTCTGTGATGTTGCTTGAAAGTTATCATTGGTTGAACAAACTGTGAAATAGGGGCAGATATAATAAGATTTCATCTTCTTTCTGCTCCCTTCATTTTATCCTACTTGTAATCTTGTATCTGATGAAACTGTCTTGTATTGTTCTTTTAAAATGAATGAATAAACATCAAATCAAATCAAATCAAACTTCGCAGCAGCTGGCAGGACATGCAGTGGAGGCGGAGCATCACCGACAGCAAGAGGGAGCAGAGCCATATATGGCTCTGAGGGGGAGGGACCAGAATGCTTTCCCAGATGACAATTTTCCTAAGTGCTGCGTTCTACAAAAACTGCAGAGTGCAGCTTTAAGAAAAATGTTCTAATGAACAGGGTTGATAGAGGTGGAATTGAAGCTCTCGACTTTACATCTTTAAACAATTCATTCAAAATTAAACATCTGACAAACCTCCTAAAAAATCCTAACTCCTAATGCTATTCCTATTTATATCTTTGACAAGGTGGGAGGATTACCCTTTCTTCTTAGATGCAACTATAGTATACCCAAAATAACCTTAAAGTTATCTATGTTCCATAAACAGATGTTGTTAACCTGGTCACCTTTGTACAAACACAATTTTTCTCCTCATAAATATTATATCTGGAATAATGAAGATATTAAATACAAGAATAAGACAATTTTTTATAGGAAATGGTTTGATAAAGGAATATTACTTGTAAGCCAATTGTTAAATCAAAACAGTCACTTATATCTTGTTCTGAATTTATGTCACATTTCCAATTTCCTGTTACACCTAAAGAATAATGCTGTGATGTTTGACGCAATCCCCAGTGGGGCTTTAAAACTTTTATCATCTACACCTCCAGGTCAAAATCCTCCAATGCCTTGTTTTGATCCAGGTTCCATTTACAGTATATTGATTGTCCTTTGATACGTAAGAAAACAACTAACAAAACATTCAGAAATATTATTTTAAGAGACATCTTTTCACCATCTTGTACATTTTACTGGTCCAACATATTTGAAAATATAAATTGGAAATGGACTTGGCTACTCTCAAAGAAATACCTAATAAATAATAAAGTAAAAGAAATTTCATACAAAATTATTCACAATTGTTATCCAGTTAAAGCATTTTTGATAAAAAGATATAAATGGGACTTGGATCCTATGTGTACTTTTTGTAAAAATCACGAAGAAGAGCTTGTTCATTTGTTTTGGGATTGTTGTTACACCAAAATATTCTGGAGGGACATGTCCATTTTTTTTATCGAAAGAATGTGAACATTACTTTAACAGAAAAGCATGTTTTATTTGGGATGGAGAAATGTGACCTTGTTAAAACTGAATCTTTATATGTTGTTAATTTTTTTTATTATTTATGGTAAATATAATATACCGTACACACCTCCAAATATTTACAACAAAAGCCTATAACTTCCACATTTTATTATCTTCTATAAATATTTATATAGATTCCATAAAAGGAAGCTCAAATGCTAAAGCTATTCAAATGATAACTGCCTTTGAAGAACTACAACCTTCGAGCACCGATTTGATTTTAACTTTGTAAAATAGTCAAAGTCAACTTTATTGTCAGAACTGCAATATGTACAGGACATACACAGGATTGAAATTGCGTTTCTCTCAGTCCCTCGGTGCAACAGTAACCATTTAAACACTAAAACACTGAAACATTTAATAAACATAAGCATAAAATAGTAAAAGTGTAACACTGTCCTGAGTTTTTGCATAGTAGTATAAAAGTATGAAAATTTACACCAACACTAAAACACTAAACATTTAATGAACATAAGCATAAAATGAAATAATAAAAGTGTAATACTGTCCTGAGTTTTTGCATAGTAGTATAAAAAGTATAAAAAGTATATCTATAAAATAAACTGAAGGTTCTAGCATTGACATTTGCAAAGAGTGGCAAAGCAGCATATGAGTTAATGTACACAGTATATGTATGAGGTAGTTGATGTTGGTATAGAGGCAAAGTGGCATATGCAGTAAGGCACATAAGGCACATTGGGCATCCTTAAATAAGGCTAGTCAGAGAATACTGTATATGTATCAGCAGTAGTGTAGATATAAAAGTAGTGTAAATGTAAACAGTAGTAATAAATGTAAACAGTAGTAATAAATGTAAACAGTATTAATAAATGTAAACAGTGAATGTAAACAGTAGTATGACTATAGGCAGTAATGTAATACAAACATTAGTGCAAATATGAGAAGTAGTGCAAACTGAATGAACACATGACCGAGAGTTTAGTGAATAACCCGTTTGATGACACAGAGTCCAGTGTTAAAATCTTTGTGTTGAGTGGTAATGTGTGAGAAAGTTTTTTGTGTTAAGGCAGTTCAAATGGGAGGGGAGGCAGAGCAGGCAGAGTGTTTAGCATTCTGACTGCCTGATGAACAGAGCTGTCTCTCAGTCTACTGGTACGAGCCTGGAGACTCCTCAGTCTCCTCCCTGATGGCAGCAGTCTAAAGCGGCTGTGTAGTGGGTGTGTGGGATCACCTGCCATGCAGTGGGCTTTCCGAGTGAGGCGTTTGCTGTGTAAGTCCTGCAGTGAGGGCAAGGAGGTGCCGACGATCTTCTCAGCTGCTTTCACGATGCGCTGGAGGCTCTTGCGGCATGATGCAGTGCATGCACCAAACCACACCGTGATGCAGCTGGTCAGGACACTTTCTATGGCACCCCTGTAGAAGGTGCACATGATGGGGGTTGAAGCTCCAGCCCTTTTCAGCTTGCGGAGAAAGTAGAGGCGCTGGTGAGCCTTCTTGGCCAGTGCTGCAGTGTTCCTGCTCCAGGACAGGTCCTTTGAGACGTGCACTCCCAGGAACTTGGTGCTGTCCACTCTCTCCACTGCGGTGCTGTTGTGCTGTTTTATATATTTAATACTGTTTTATGTTATGTAATACCCTTGATTGCTGTATTTGTGTTTATAATTAGTTCTGTGTTGTTCTAATTTGTTCTTGTATGTTCCATATTTGCAATAAAAAAAACTGGGTCAAAAAACAAAACAATATATATATATATTTTACAAGTTCATTTTTATTAAACAAAATACCTCTATGTCTGTCTGTCTGTCTGTCTGTCTGTCTGTCTGTCTGCCTGCCTGCCTGCCTGCCTGTCTGTCTGTCTGTCTGTCTGTCTGTCTGTCTGTCTGTCTGTCTGTCTGTCTGTCTGTACCATACCATACCACTTTATTTATAGAGCACTTAAACAGACACAAGGCCAACCAAAGTGCTGTACAATACACACAAACAAGCATAGCAAACAGGAAAAACATAAAATAAAAATATAGATAGAAATAGCAACAGAAACTAACTAAAATGGTGAACACTGTATAGTACAGAGAGGATCAAAACAAATCACACCATGTTAAAGGCGAGAGAATAGAAGTGGGTTTTCAAGCGAGACATAAATACTGTGAGTGTGGGAGCCTGCCTGACACTCAGTGGCAACTCATTCCACAGTCTCGGACCTGCAACAGAGAAAGCCCTGTCACCTCTGAGCTTACGGCGAGTTTCTGGAATTGAGAGAAGCATCTGGTCTGCTGACCTCAGAAAGCACCGTGGGACATATGGCTGCAGAAGATCAGTGAGATAGGGTGGAGCGGAACTGTTCAGAGATTTAAAAACATACATAAGTATTTTAAACTGGGTCCGAAGGTGAATGGGTAGCCAGTGCAGGGAGGCCAAAACTGGTGTGATGTGCTCTCTATGGCATGTACCAGTTAAAAATTGAGCTGCAGCATTCTGGACCAGCTGTAATGCAGTGCAATGGAGGACTGACAGATTCCGAACAGAAGTTCGTTTGGGCAGCACGGTGGCACAACTGGTAGAGCTGCTGCCTCTCAGCGAGAAGGTTGCCGGTTCAAATCCCGGTCCGGGGCCTTTCTGGGTGGAGTTTGCATGTTCTCCCCGTGCATGCGTGGGTTTCCTCCGGGTACTCCGGTTTCCTCCCACAGACCAAAAAACATGCTTGTTAGGCTGATTGGTGACTCTAAATTGACCCTAGGTGTGAGTGTGAGAGTGGATGGTTGTTTGGTGTGAGTGAGACAGGTCCCTCTTGTAAATGAGTCCCCGTGACTCAACGAGGCTAGCCTGTATAAATAAAGGTTGAATGAATGAATGAAAAGTGAATTGCAGTAATCGAGCCTCAATGTTATGAAAGCATGGATCACTGTCTCCAGGTTCTTTTTGGATAGTACAGTATGGGCTTCTAGACAGCCGCCTCAGCTGAAAAAAAGCAGGATTTAACAATCATGTTTACATGACTGTTAAGTTTCAGGGAAGGGTCCATTATCACCCCCAGATTAGTGACCCTTTGTTTCTTTAATGTTTCCATCCAATTTAAATTCGATTTTTGAGCGAATTTTAGAAAATTTCGCTAAAATGTAAATTAAAATTATGAGGATCAGAAGTGTTTCCATTAACTGGCTTGAAGCGCATCTGCAATGCCACGCAAAGCGTCTCTACGTCAGACGTCAGCGTCATTACGTCACACGTCAGCGCCATACGTCAGACGTCAGCGTTACGCACTTCCACAGTAAACAGGAAGTAGCGTTTGAAAACAGACATCTCGGCAAAATGGAGAGAATATTTCAGGTATGTGTTGCTATCGGGCAAGTTGTATTTATTCTGTCATGCCAACTAGTTTTAGCGATGTTACATGTTGTCCGGAGCGGAAACAGCTGATCAGTCACGTGACGTGAATGTTCGCTGCGGCAGAACTGAGTCGGCTAATCTGTTTCCATCTGTCGTTTAGCCGACTCAGCTCTGAATCGACTCCCCAAAAACTACCTCAAGCGAGCGTATAAACTTTAGAGCGACTTAGAGGAAGTTAACTCGAATTATGCCGTTTCCATTTAGCTTTTCTGATGCGATGCTTCATAATGCGCACCTAGAAACCTTGATGGAAACACCAGAGAGAGAAGGTCAAACTAGCTATGTTTCCATCCAATTTAAATTCGATTTTTGAGCGAATTTTAGAAAATTTCGCTAAAATGTAAATTAAAATTATGAGGATCAGAAGTGTTTCCATTAAACTGGCTTGAAGCGCATCTGCAATGCCACGCAAAGCGTCTCTACGTCAGACGTCAGCGTCATTACGTCACACGTCAGCGCCATACGTCAGACGTCAGCGTTACGCACTTCCACAGTAAACAGGAAGTAGCGTTTGAAAACAGACATCTCGGCAAAATGGAGAGAATATTTCAGGTATGTGTTGCTATCGGGCAAGTTGTATTTATTCTGTCATGCCAACTAGTTTTAGCGATGTTACATGTTGTCCGGAGCGGAAACAGCTGATCAGTCACGTGACGTGAATGTTCGCTGCGGCAGAACTGAGTCGGCTAATCTGTTTCCATCTGTCGTTTAGCCGACTCAGCTCTGAATCGACTCCCCAAAAACTACCTCAAGCGAGCGTATAAACTTTAGAGCGACTTAGAGGAAGTTAACTCGAATTATGCCGTTTCCATTTAGCTTTTCTGATGCGATGCTTCATAATGCGCACCTAGAAACCTTGATGGAAACACTATCAATGTCGTGGTTCAAGAGTGAGCTGATGGAACAACATGACTTCAGATTTCTTCTCATTGAAACTTAAGAAGTTTGAGGCCATCCAATCAGTCAGTCAGTCAGTCAGTCAGTCAGTCAGTCAGTCAGTCAGTCAGTCTGTCTGTCTGTCTGTCTGTCTGTCTGTTTTATGTATGTTCATCATATTGATAGTATTCTTTTATATTTTTTACAAGACAAAAAAATCAAATAAATACTGTAAAAAGCTAAACACATGTCTCTATGATATCCACCATCCTTAACTACTGTAGGATGTATAATCTGCAATAAAATAATGAAATCTGTCTTATTGTTCATGTTTTGGTAATTTTTCTGCCTGAAATTTCTCATTACATTATTTTTCAGTTTCAAACAAAGACAACCAAATGACAAAAAACTTTAAGATGCTAAGTTCATATCTTTTAATTTGTTGCTTTCTTTTCTTCCTAATAAAAGTGATTCTGATTAATGACAAACAAAAGGCTGGATTTAAAAAAAACAATTTGTATAAGAACCGAACTCGGTCAGACTACAGCTTTCAGGAAATATCACATTACCGTAATTCTTAACGGCATCACATTTTTTACAGGATGAAAAGCTCTGAGGATTTAAAAATGCTGAGCTGCCGTGGAGCAGACATCTGACAGCAAACCTTCAAGAAGGTAAACAGACAACCTGATCAAGTCTAAATGAAATTCATCAGCACTGTCTGTCACAAAGGCACTTCACTCCATTTTTTTTTTATTTTTAGCATTTTTAGGTTTTTTATTGGAATAAAACAGTTAGCACTAACAACAAAGAGCTATCACAGAAAAATCTGGCATACATCATTTTTAAGCATTAAAATAATTTAAACATTGACTTGAACTAAATTAGTTTTATTAAAACAACACGCTGTGTTTTACATCATAAGTTGTGAGAAGAACATTTGTTTCATAAGAAGTCATTTTAATTGTGCAGCTTCTATTGCCATTTCTTGATTGGAAGTTTAAAGCTTAAATGTTTAAACATGACGTGATGTGTTTTAGCACACGTGAAGTCCGCCGTGGTGCAGGAATTGGACCGCTTCCCCTCGGTCCAGCACAACAGATGACTCTGTTCTATTTTGTGTAAGCTCCGCCCTTTAAACTACACCTATTGGGTTTATGCCTCGCGCTTCGCGCCAACACTGAAGACTTCTAGTCCACGCCCACCTGCTGTGGGCCAAACCTCGGTCTACTATAAAAGCCCCCGTTGACCAAGAAACTGCTCCCAAAATATTTTCAAACTGACACACTAAGAGAACTCTACAAACAACAAGTCTTTCAGACAACCTTTCAAGAAATGCACAGGATGCGACCTCGTTTTCATCCTGGCAGCAGACCTCCACCCTCTCTGTGAAGGATGCCTTGGAGTCGAGCATGTTCAACGAGCCATGGACCAGCACCCCGCCTGTCTGGCCTGCCAGCTCCTGACGGCGGAGGAAAAACAACGCCGGTTCGACCTCTTCTCCCAGGCAGATATAGAGGTTCGGCCGAAGAAGGACGTGGCACCCAGCCCGTGGTTCGAGGAGCTGGTGAACTACACGTCCTTTGGAGTAGCTAGTGAGGCCAGCCCGTCCTCTTCTGGAAGTTCGGAAACCGGCCTCGCCTTTCCTCCGACTGCCGGAAAGAACTAGCCGCCGCGTCCTGCCATCTCCGCTGGAATGCACGGGACCGGCCTTACCCCCCACCATGGGAGCCGCCATGCTCGAGACGTGGGGCCTGACCTGCCCGACCAGAGGACCGGACCCTGCGGCCCTGCTTTTTTCGGACACGGGTTCGACCAGCAGTCGAGCACTGTCTCCTGGGGCTGCGGGACAGACGCCACCCCAAACGGACGTGCAGAGCGCTCACCTCACGTTGCTCAACGCGCTACCCGACATCATCAGGTGGGCAACGAATGTTTGTGACCTAAAGGTCCGTGAAGGCACCACACAGGCATCTCCATCACTACTGGCAGGAAGATTCACCGCCAAAGGTAGGGGCCAGACGGAAGCAATCTGGCACAGCATTCCCGATGTGAACTCTCTGCTGCTGGGCACGACAAACGAGCCGATGAAAATGAGAGTGCCGTCGGTGTCGTCCTTTGTTCCGGTGACCAAGGTCTACGGGCAGACGGACCAGGCCTTCTCCACCGTGCCTCCTCTAGAGCCCAGCTTGTCAGCCGTTGAATAATGAATAAATAAGTTTGTTCTCTGATCAGTCTTAAAAAGTCTGAGACATCCAGACATTATGTGTGATTTTCCTGTCTGTCACTACCGGGGAGCTGGGAGATAAACTGTGCTGATTTTATCACTACAGGAATAGTCAGTATTGATCAAGTCATCTCCGGAGCTTAGTTCCTAAAGATAATGCATTGCTTGTGGAAAGGGCCTGGCCAAACTCTGTTTCGCAAGCAATCCTTATCTAAAGGGATAAAAAGAAACAGGCTGAGCTCCCAGAGTTGAGAGTCTACTGGCGATGAAAGTAATCGTCCGTGTTTGTTTAATGCTAATTCTGCCTCGGGATTGAAACGGCTCTCCCAATCCACATTGTCAAATGGTAAGAAATCTTTGTTTAAGCATTAATCATTGTATGTAAGTGTGTTACTTGTTTGTTTTCTGGCTTGCTTGCTATTTGATTTTCTGTGGTTAAAATAAAGAACATTTGTTTTTAAACAGAAAATAGTTTCCTGTGAAGTCTCTTGAGCTGTGATATTCTTTTGAGGATATTTGCCTATCTCTCTCGATTCTGCATAAATAATATTTCATAAAACATTTATGAATAAAAATTCATAAAATATTTATCAAATAATATTTCATAGAACAGCCGTGTTCGGACTCAGACCGACAAAACACGTTGGGAAGCGTGTCTCACCACCAGTGCAGAGCGACCAGTTCTCCACCAAGCTGCAGGATAAATTCACAAATGTTCATCCCAGGTTGGTGCAGCAGCGAATAACATTGCGCTCTTGGCGCTCAGCATCGGGCGGGAGCCGAAACATGAGATGGCTGGCGGAGCACTCGACACCATCACCAATCTGTGCACGGTGCTCGCCACATGCTTGGCCAGGATTTTGGCTTGGACTACGCTGCTCCAGAGGCAGGTATGGCTGAGACTTTCCTCTTCCATCCCGGAGGATGTGAAGAAAGAACTTTTGGAGGGTCCAATTTCCTCACAGGGTCTGTTCGGGGAACACTACCAGACTGTGTTCGAGCAGTTACGCTCGTCCTCGGAGGCGCTTGAACAAGTGCGCAAGTACGTGATGTCCCCCCAGAAGAGCCTTCCGCAGCCAGCAGATGCTCATCTCCTTCAGCGACCTTCACCGTGCTGCAGCCCCCAGCCGCTTCGAGAGGGCACCCGCCCCAGTCTTTCCAGAGGGCCGGGACCTCCAGAGGAAGGGGCCGCCACGAGCCATCCTGGGTAGCACCAGGGCATGAGGAGAGACCAGCATAAGAAGTGACGGTGTGCCAGAGGTGTGTGCGACAGTGTGGGTTTTACTTTAAATAAAGAAACTGTCATAAAAACAGTTTTTTATCCTTCCATGCTGATTCCCTCTTTTTTTTTTTATTAAATTTATTCATTTTAAATACAACACAATAACAATCTCACATTTGAGACCGTACAGAATAAAAGTAAAATGAAGGGATGCAGATAGAAGAAAAAATCTTATTTTTCTGCCCCCTATTTCCAAAATACAGTAGTTCAAACAACACAAACAAACAAACAAAAAGAAAAAAACAAAAACAATCTAAGAGGTTTCCTAGTGAAAAAGAAAACAACTCATATAGTCCCAAGAAAGAGAGTTTCAAAGAAGAAAACTATTACACAATATATTTATCAATTATATTTTTGCAAAAAATTTGTTTTGATCATATTTTTAAAAATGGTCATTGATTTTGCATTTTAATACCAGTTTCCAAAGTATTCCAAAGATCAATTCCTTTGATTGAGGTTGACCGACCCCTTAAACTCGTTCTATATCTTGGTTTCACAAAAATCTCTATTCCTTTAAGATTATAACAACTCATACGTTTGACAAAGAACATTTGTATATTCACTGGTAGTTCGTTTTTGTGAGCTCTATACATAATAGACAGGATATTGTAATCCACCAGGTCATGGAACTTCAACAGTTTCAATTTATGAAATAAAGTGCTTGAAGGGTGACAATAGTGCTTTCTGGTAATTAATCTAACAGCTCTCTTCTGTAGTATAAAGACAGGTTCCGTGAATGATTTACAAGCTTTTCCCCAAATATCAATACAGTATATTATGTGTGGAACAATAATTGTATTGTACAATAAGTACAAAGCTTTATCATTTAATAGATTCCTTACTCTATATAATACACCAATTGCTTTGGCTATCTTTGTCCTAACAGAATTTATATGAGGTTTCCACGTCAGTTTATTGTCAATAATAACACCCAAGAACTTTATTTCACGCACAAGACAAATCTCAACCCCATCAATCATGAGTGGAAAATCTACAGTTTCCCTTTTTCCACTGAATATCATGTACTTTGTTTTATCTAAGTTCAACGATAATTTGTTAATCTTAAACCAATTTTGTATTTTTACAAATTCTGTCTTAACAGACTCAAAAATCTGATCCATATTATTTCCTGAACAAAAAAACGTCGTATCATCGGCAAAAAGTATACATTTGAAAAATTCTGACACCTCAACCAACTCATTGACATATAGAATAAATAGCTTTGGTCCAATTATGGAGCCCTGGGGGACTCCACAAGTAATATTACATAAGTCAGATTTAACATCATTAATTTGTACAAATTGTTTTCTGTTTGTGAGATAGCTGGTTACCCACTGCAATGCCTGTCCTCTGACAAATGTCTTGATAAGATAGAAAGGTGCTTTATAAATGCAGTCCATTTACCATTTAACTTAACCTCAGTATAAAACCACATGTTCTTTCAAGACCTTAGAGGATTATTACAGAACATTAGTGATGAAGCAGCATAGAAACCCTCTCGACAGGGCATGGATAAAATTG
Source organism: Garcialebias charrua (assembly GCA_038048925.1). Lineage (NCBI taxonomy): Eukaryota > Metazoa > Chordata > Actinopteri > Cyprinodontiformes > Rivulidae > Garcialebias > Garcialebias charrua. Next base: position 12,686 of record JBBPBX010019167.1, read on the forward strand.
TTGCACAGTTTAAAGCAGAGTTAGGTTATAGAACAAGTTCTCCTGCTTTACAACTCATCCGTTGAAGGTGGAAAAAGTGCCACACAGCTGCAAATCAACTGAAGCCCATGGAAATTCTGGAAGAGCTGCAGACTTCCACAGGACAACTGTTGGCCACAATGTTCACAAATCTGGCCTTTATAATGGTAAATGGACTGCACTTACATATAGCACTTTTCTTTCCTATCAAGATACTCAAAGCTCTTTACATTATAATCTGTGCCGTCATTTACCCATTCATACAGCACTTTACTTTATCTTTACAACGACTAATCGGTGCTTTATCACATTCAAACACCAATGGGACACACATCGGAGGCAATGAGGGGTTCAGTGTCTTGCCCAGGGACACTTTGGCATGTTGGAGGAATCAAACCCCCAACAATTGTATTGGAGGACGACTGTTCTAACCACTCAGCCACAGCTGCTATAGAAGAGTGGCAAGAAGAAAACCATCTGAAATCCTGTTAGCAGTTTTCCACAAATCATAGGGGACACAGAAAATGTGGAATACGGTGTTCTACTCTGATCAGACCACAACATGCGTTGTTAGAAAATTAACACCGTTCATCGCTCTGAATGAACCATCTCCATTGTGAAACATGGCAGTGGCGGCATAATGTGTGGAAGCTTCTCTTCAGCAGTGACAGGGAAGCTGAGTTGATGAATGGAGCTATATACAGGCAGCCTTAGATGAAAACCTGTTAGAAGCTGCAAAATATTTGAGACTGGGGCAGAGGTTCACCTTCAAGCACGATAACAACCCAAATCATCTAGCTGAAGCTAAGATGGGATGGTTCAGATCAAAACATGGGTTAAATTGACTAAATCCAGAAATAAATCCAGCTGAGAATCTGTGATAATTGTTGCTTCTGGACGCTCTCTGCGTAATCGGAATAAACGTGGGCTGTTTTGCAAAGAAGAATGGGCAGAAATTTTAGTCTCTAGATGTGCTAAGTTTGTAGATACAGTAGTTCCTCGCGACTTCGTGGTTGGACTTTCGCTAACTTGCTTTATCGTTGTTTTTCAAAGTAAGATTGAACACGTGAAAAATAAATACAAAGTAAATTAATTAAATAATTGTACAGGACACATTGTCAACTTTAATATTACGTGATTGAGACAATACTGGATGCAGTACTGTACAGAAAAAAAGCTAATGAAAAAATAAAATACTTCAGACAGGCACCGCCATTTTGTAGTTTGCTCTTAATAAGCCTACACTGTATCACCACTCATAACAACTACGTTTCCCAAAAGCCAACAGTGCCCCGCCCAGAAGCCCCATTGCCATCTGCTGAAATACTAGAGGGAAAGTTTTGATCTGATCGGAAAAAGTTTGGTGCTTATTACATTGACTTTGACGTCCAGCGGATGCAGAGAGCTATACGGAACCCTCCGAACTGGACCTGTGTCGTGGAAAAAGGAGATTCCCAAAAACAGACCAAGGTGTAGTTCAGCAGATTTATTTACAAAGCTTTGGAGAGCAGTCCAGCATTCACAGAACATGCAATTACAAGATTACACTGTTATCAGTGCTCTCATCCGCGTGCAACTCTGGCCTGTTCTAACTTCCTGAACCGGACTAGTTAATTTAATAGAATAACCTCCAGCCCAGGCCTCCGCTCCTCCCCTCCATGTTCCAAGCCATCATCAAAAGGTCCGCTTGCAGACAGGAAGGAGTGGATCTGAGTCAAGGACTCTGCTTGAGACACGTCGTCATATCAACTCTATCATATCAAGATCGTATCCATCAACCCTTGAGGATATCAAAACAACCAGTTCGTTCTGTTCCTCACTGACTGGTCACAGTAAAAATTATTACGTGGGACCATTAATATCACACATCACAAACATGAGCAGAAGGATATTGCAGAATGTTCTCAAAAGAGAGTTATTGATCATGATGAGTGCAAATAATACACATTACACTGAGACCAGATCCAGAGTAGAACCGGACCTCCAGACCCATTGGTGGATCTTGAGAGCTGGTAGCCAGCCCATGAGGATTTCTGAGTGAGATGCGCGCTGCCGAAGGTCCGGCGCTCCATCAGCGGTGGTGAGCCCATCACCACCGCTAGTGAGTAAAATTTAGTAGCTACATATAACTATGTTATTAAAATTTGCAGGTTTAAGAGTTTAGATAATTGATTGTGGGCTTTGGTTCTGCAAGGTAGGTCTGCAGAAATGGAACCGAGCCACTGCTGTTCTGCAGCGCCTGGTAAGTAAAATTTGGTAGCTACACATAGAGAACTTTACGTATGTTGTTATCATGATGTAGGTTTAAGAGTTTAGAACATTGCAAGAGTGTGGGAATGGTTTCTAAAGCCTTAATACAGTATATACAAATACTAAAATAAATATATTGTCACTACTTGGCGGATTTTCACTTATTGCGGGGGTAGGGGTGGAGGGGTCCGGAACGTAATCCCCGCAATAAATAAGGGACTGCTGTAAAAAAAATTGCAGCGGAAATTGGTTCAACAAAGTATTGACTCAGGGGTATAGAAATACTGTATAAGCCCGATACTGTATATCATATTTTCTGGAATATAGGTCGCACCTGAATATAGGTCGCACTGCCAAATTATTGCCAAAAATTTGAAAAAAATCCATATATAGGTCGCACCTGAATATAGGTCGCACCTACGTCAAAATGTGGACCGTGTTTAGCTCTGCTGCAAATGTCTGCCACAGGACACAGCAAGGCTTTTAAGAAGATTAACACTTAAAAACAATTATTTGTTTGATAAAAATTATAGCAAATATGTGTCTGAGCTGAACTTTTCTTTAATAAATGAATCATTTTAGCAGGTTAAACACCTAAAAATATATATTTGTTAGCTGACATTATTGTAAGAGTGTGTCTCAGTTAAATTTTTGTTAATAAATGATTACAAATCAGCTTATTTTATAAAAAGCCGTAAATAGGTCGCACGTCTCAGGGCATGCAAAAATGATTTAAAAAAAGCTGCAACTTATATTCCGGAAAATACGGTATGTATTTTTTTTCAGATCTTTATTTGTAAAAGAATTTGAGAACTATGTATCATTTCCTTCCACTACCGAATGCGCTACTTTGCTAATATGCGCTATTTTGCGTTTGTCCATCACCTAAAATTCCAGTGAATTACTAATATACAGTATATGCTGCAAAGAAACTCCTGCTTTGAAACTATTATTTGTAGCATTTAATGTTTAGTTCCATTGGCTCATAATCTGGTTTGAAAAGCTACCCTGCCTCAGCTCCCTCCCATCTCTCCTCCTTCCTCCCCCCCATAGAGTATACAGTGAGTGAAACAGTGTGGAAACTGTTGTCCTACCTGATAATGGATTTGGTGGCCCCCCTGCAGGCATGAACTATTGGCACATACTGAATACTACAGCGAGATCAGGGGAGGACAGAATAAGGAGGGAGTTAGGCAGAGAAAGACGATGAAGAAGGTCGGATCAAGACACAAATCCTGCGGTTTCCCCCGTTTGCAGGCGAGGTGGAGTAAAGCTGCCACCGTAATCTGTTGTCAAGACACAAGGCTGCTGTAATGTCTTCCATCAGCAAGTGGATTATGTGCAGGGGAATTGTAATTTACACCAGCTTCACTTTTATGCGTCGCTCGGCTTAAAAGTTAATAGCATTTAGCTCGACAATGGCGCAGCCACGTCGAAGCTGGTCTGCAGCGATCTACAAGTGAGGTGTGACTGAAGAGCAGTCAATCTGAACCTGTAAACAATAAGCTGTTCTAACTGAGCTAATTAGCCGATGCCTGCCTATCTTCACACCACACATGTCCATTGTATCAGTCGCAACGCAAATCTCCGTCCCAGTGTATCAGGACAGGATATTGTTCGCCCAGGTTCTCTTCGGTAATCCTGTGTAACGGCTGCACGTTTTGTCTCCAGGTTGATAGATCTTATTCCTGAAATGGCATGACCAGACATGTGTTTTTTAAGACAATATTTGATTTTCTCCTAATTCCTCGCCTTTTGTTTGTTTGTGTTGAGGGAATTACAGGCCTGCAGAGATAAAGCCTCGTCTTCAAAACTTAAGTTACTGGTGCTAACCTTTAAGAAAATGCATATTTATAATCGCTGCTGTGCCTTAAATCTGCGCCTCAGAGATTATGCTAAAAACACTTTTCATTGTGCCTTTGTTGATTTAAAACAGAGCTTTTTACGCAAGTGCTTTTACTGGATGCTAACATGAAGTATAAATAACCTCAACTTTGAGGAAAATTTAGGGATTTTAACCATTGATTGATTTACTATTTTATGCTTATGTTTATTAAATGTTTCAGTGTTTTAGTGTTTAAATAGTTACTGTTGCACCGAGGGACTGAGAGAAACGAAATTTCAATCCTGTGTATGTCCTGTACATATTGCAGTTCTGACAATAAAGTTGACTTTGACTTTGTTAGATTAGCAGCTGATTGTTGCACAGAAAAGGGCAAAAATGTTTATTTGTGCCATTCGCGAAATATTTAAGTTGAAAGAAACTCTCAGAAAGTCATCTTTAGGTGGACATTTACAACTGATTGGCTTTTGGAGTCAGTCACATTCAATATGGCCACCACAGCTAAGAAAACACAAAAATAATTACAACTCCTCGATCAAACGTCAAACTTTAAAGTTCATAATCAATAATCCAGGTAAAACAATCCAACGACGTTCAGTCAGGTCATCTGAACAGTTTCTTCTTCTTTTTTGTTGTTGTTTGTGTTGTTGAGACTTTTCGTCCTTCATCCAAGGGACTTCATCAGTCCGAGGAGCCTCAGGAAACTGAGTCCAACAAGCAGCACACTCACAGAGTGGACCAACCAGTTTGATGGTGATAAGATGGTTTCTGGAGTCCGCCCTCTCCCCCGTCAACTCCTCTGAGGCAGCCATGGCCAAAGTGGTTCAAAACATCAAAGTTCATGCTCAATAATCCAAAAATAAAAAATCCAACAAAGTTCAGTCAGGTCATCTGGATGGTTTCTTTTGTGTTGTTGTTGAGACGTTTCGTCCTTCATCCAAAGGACTTCATCAGTCTGAGGATTTCTACCTGGATTATTAAGCATAAACCCTGATGTTTTGAATCACTTTGGCTATGGCTGCCACAGAGGAGTCAACGGGGGAGAAGGTGGACTCCAGAAACCATCTTATCACCAGCAAACTGGTTGTCCCACTGTGTGGGTGTGCTGCTTGTGGGACTGAATTTTTTGTGGCTCCTCGGACTGATGAAGTCCTTTGGGTGAAGTGCAAAATGTCTCAATATAAAATAACAAGAAACTGTCCAGATGACCTGACGTGAACGTTGTTGGATATAACTTGTCCAGTTTTACATATATTAAGCTCAAATTTGGTTTGCTAGTAGCTAAACTTATCACAGCAAATAGATCTGCCATTATTTGTGTCAACTCAGTCAGTTTGTTACCAAAATACTTCAGAAACCACCAAAACTTTTAGGTGTGTTCCTACAAGTGATTAAATTTTAGGTTCATCCCAATTCAAGATGGCCACCAGCTAAACCCGGTAAGCATAAAAGTGGCTATTACCGTACTTGATGCCGTACGCGTCGCACCGCCGTATAACGCCAAAAATACACTACACGCGGCTCCGCTCCGCCCCGCTCCGCAGGTCGCAGCTGTGCGAGTCCAATTTCCACTACCTGCGCTCAGCTCAGGTCCGAGTGGATGCGCTGCTCCGAGACGCATGCGCGGGAATTGCGAGATCGCGCGATAAATCAAGTGATAAATAATGAAGTCAGAACAAAACAATTCACTCGGTGGAAGAAAGAGAACAACTGTAGATACTGCTGCCTTGATATTCTCTCGTAAATGAGCTACAGGACATGGTTTGAGCAACAGGAAGTGATGTATTACATTTCAGAATAAAATACTTTATTTATTTCTTGTATTTCTTTTTATTTCTTGTATTGCGTTTGTAGGCGTAGTCATAAATGATAGTTTGACAGCATTTTTGTACAAATAAATCCGTATAGAGCTAGGATTAGTCCGCCCGTGGTGATTTTATTTTGTAAATACGGAAGTTGTGCTCGTTCCTTTTCCTGTTGGTGCGACGTAATCTTCAAAAGTTGACTCCGGCACAGCTCCGGCGTCCGGCAGAAATAGAAAAATTTCTAATTTTGACGGACTGCCGTCCGCTCTCCGCAGCTCGCCGCCGCCGTGCGGAGCCAGTGTAAATTCTGTCATTGATTATAATGGGTGCGTATTTGCTGCGGAGGTCGGACCGGAGCGGGGCGGAGCCGTGAACGCATGTAGTGTATTTTTGGCGTAAGTAGGGAGGCCCAGACTTCCCTCTCCCCAGCCACTTGGAGCAGCTCCTCTGGGGGAATCCCAAGGCGTTCCCAGGCCAGCCGAGAAACATAGTCCCTCCAGCGTGTCCTGGGTCTTCCTCTGGGCCTCCTCCCGGTGGGACATGCCCGGAACACCTCACCAGGGAGGCGTCCAGGAGGCATCCTAACCAGATGCCCGAGCCACCTCAACTGGCTCCTCTCGATGTGGAGAAGCAGCGGCTCTACTCCGAGTCCCTCCCGGATGACTGAGCTTCTCACCCTATCTCTAAGGGAGAGTCCAGACACCCTGCGGAGAAAACTCATTTCAGCCGCTTGTATCCGAGATCTCGTTCTTTCGGTCACAACCCAAAGCTCATGACCATAGATGAGGGTGGGAACGTAGATCGATCGGTAAATTGAGAGCTTTGCCTTTCGACTCAGCTCTCTCTTCACCACGACAGACCGGTACAGCGCCCGCTTCACTGCGGATTGCCTTTGACTCAGCTCTCTCTTCACCACGACAGACCGGTACCCGCTTCACTGCGGATGCTGCACCTATCCGCCTATCGATCTCACGCTCCAGTTTTCCCTCATTCGTGAACAAGACCCCGAGATACTTAAACTCCTCCACTTGGGGCAGGACCTCCTCCCCGACCCGGAGAGGGCATGCTACCCTTTTCCGGCTCAAGACCATGGCCTCGGATTTGGAGGAACTGATCCTCATCCCGGCCGCATCACACTCGGCTGCAAACCGCTCCAGCGAAAGCTGTAGATCACGATCTGATGAAGCCAATAGGACCACATCATCTGCAAAAAACAGAGAAGCGATTCTAAGGCCACCAAAACGGATCCTCTCAACACCTTGGCTGCGCCTAGAAATTCTGTCCATAAAAGTTATGAACAGAATCGGTGACAAAGGGCAACCTTGGCGGAGTCCAACTCTCACTGGAAACGAGCCTGACTTACTGCCGGCAATGCGGACCAAGCTCTGACACCGGTCGTACAGGGACCTAACAGCCCATATCAATGGGCCTGGTACCCCATACTCCCGGAATACCCCCCACAGAACCCCCCGAGGGACGCGGTTCAACAGAGCAGGGATGGAAAAGTCGGTTTCTGGGAGCACAGGTACCAGGGTCTGGGAGAGATCTTCTCCCTGATCCTCCAGTTCCACGTCTGCGTCCTCCACTGAGAATTCACCCGAGGCTGAAATAGAGATCTCGTCCTCGTTCATCATGCCCCGGGTGTCGAACTCGACTGTTAGGTCCACCATAGGAGCTAGCACGTCAGGGCTGTCATCCCATTCGACTCGTTTGCTGTCATGTAGAGCCATGTTCTCGAGCNTGACGCCCGTCCATCTTTCTCTTTTTTGCCCTTCACCTCGCTTAACACCTGAACTTCGTGGGACTTCTCTGTTGTCGCATCGCTCGACTGAGGTGAGCTTGCTCCCTACACTGAGCGTACAGAGAAATTTTCCTGCATGCTGCTAGGCTGGCGAGAGCTAGTCCAGCGTTTTTCTACTTACCTCGAAGTTGTCTTCTCTTTCTGCAGCTGCTTCGCTCGACGGCACTAACTGCGTCACAACCCCCTGCTAACCATTAGCAGGCTAACCAGCAAAAGCAAGACAACGGAGAGGACGACTTCGAACAAAAGAAAACTAGGACCAACTTCGACGCTTCTCGTCTCCGGACATGGCTCCTGAGAAGGGAAGACGGAGGACAAAGAAGAAGAAAACCAACAGGACGACGAGCCCTCGCTCGCGCCCATGCCCCAGCGGATGCGGTTACTCCCTCTCGGCGACGGACACCCACGAGGCCTGTCCTGTCTGCCTAGGGATTCTGCATGCGAGAAAAGTGCTGGAATCCCCCGACTGCTGCTCCCACTGCCGTCGAATGTCGGCGGTAGTGAGGAAACGCCGCACGGATGTGTTGGCTAAATTTATGGCTAAGGCAGCGGCGCTGAAGGTCGCACGTCGCACAAAGCTGCTCGCTCCCGAACCGGAGCTCGAGATCGTGGACCTGGAATGCATTGGTCGAGTCGGAGAGGACAATGTATCAGACTCCTCAGTTGCCATCGAGGACTCGACGCCTGAATTGTCTGACCAAGACGTCGAATACGGTTACAGAGGAGAAAGTGTGGATTCCTCCCAGAACCTGGCGCAAATCCTACTGGAACCGGACTTGTCGATCCCTGCCCTGTTCGACCTGTGCCATAGGGCGGCGGATGCCCTGCAGGTCGCGTGGCCAGATCCCACGCCTCGCCAACAGGCTACGAGGCTGACGGGAAACTACTTCTATGCGAAACAGCCGACAACGTCGCAAAAAATGCCCATTTTTCCGGACTTCCTCATGGAGCTCAGACGCTCCTGGATGAACCCAGAGCTCCTATCACAGTGCCACTATCCCGACTCCTTGATGTCGCGGGAATGGAGACAGTGGGCCTCGCCAGCACAACCCTGATAGAGGAGACTCTGGCGGCTCATCTGGCCCCCGCAGCCACGGGAACGAAACCAGCGCTACCCAGCAGGGCCTGCCGCGCTTCAGAGAAACAACTTGAAAAGTGCTACAGGCTCAGGGCCTCGCAGCTCGCGCAATGAATGCATCAACCATGGTGCAGGCGTACCTGGCAGAAAAACTGCAGGATATCCAGGTAACAAAAAACGAGCAGGCCGCAACGGAGGCCATGGAGGAGGCCCGCCGTGCCTCTGACCTCGTGCTCCGCATGATGGGGACAATAGCCATTTCCCAAGGCAAAGCAATGGCGGAAATAGTTGTCGCCCAGCGCCATCTTTGGCTAACATTGTCGGACCTCCCGGAAAACCAGAGGTCCACTTTCCTCCAGCACCCGATCGAGTCGACGGGACTCTTCGGGAAGCCCTGGAACGTGTCCAGGCCAGACTGGAAAAAAGACGCAAACAGGCGGAAGCCCTCCGAGAGGGGTTGCCGAGGAAAAGCTTTGCACCCCCAAAGGAAGACATGCGTGGCCTCTCACGGAAGAGGCGGAATATCACCGAAACTAATGAATGGATTTTAATGAAACTCAGAACAGGATCACTTAATGCAAATCTACAGCTATTTCTCTTTTGGGGTGAACCCAATACAAGACGGCTGCTAAAGCTAAGTGACCTTAAACACAAAAAAAGCTATAATTCAGCCAGTTAGGTGTGTTGGCAGCAGAGAAGGATGCTAGAAATGCAGCTGCCAGGAAAAAGACAAATACGAGATGTATGGATGCAGTTAGAGAAGACATGGAGGTACCGTAGTTGGAGTGAGGACAGAGTGAGATGGAGGAGGATAGCTCATTGTGGAGACCCATGAAGAGGGAAAAGCCGAAAGAACAACAAGAAGAAGATATATATTAAAGCTTTATAAACCCTTCCCAAACTCTTGCAATATTCTAAACAATGTTTCTGATCTCTAAACACTCTAAAAGGGCACAGCCTGTCACGATCTCCATTCTCTGCCACATGCCAGCACTCTCGGACACGCCCACTTCTCTGCAGCGGAGAAGTGGAAGAGAGCAGAGATCAGGACATGTTGCAGGAGGGAGGTTCTCCCTGCACCTGTGGGCTGCACACAGGTGCAGCAGGTGCTAAATAATTTAAAGAGCCAAGATGGTCTAGTGGCAGGGCTTTTGACTACGGATCCGAAGGTCGCGGGTTCGCGCCCCGGCCACTACCCAGCTTGGGGTGTCTATGAGTGCACACCTATTTCTCCAGCTCCCCGAGCGCTTTCGGGCTGCTCACTGCACCACCTGGTAGGTGGTTGGGTTAAATGCAGAGACGAATTTCGTCTGTGTATGGGAACATACGCAGATGACAGGAATAGACATTATTATTATTATTATTATTATTATTATTATTTAAAATAATTTATTTTAAATAAACAATCCATGCCACTTGTGCGGCTCATCCATCAATCAGTCAATTAGGTGTCATGTCGAATCTTACTTTGAAAAACCGCAAAAGTTGAACCACGAAGTAGCGAGAGACTATTTTGTACTATATCTGAATGCTATGAATGCTAGATGTTTGCCTAATACTTTGGCATTTACTGTTGGCTTGAACTGTTTGTCTGTTAAAGTACATTGTGAACCAATAGAGGTAATGTCATGAAACCTTTTAGAAAATAATGACTTGAAATACATACTGTATCTACAAATGATTAACTTCTACACTAAACTCTATTCAAGATGGTCACCACAGCCAACTGGTCTTAGAAACACAGGAACAACTATAACATAGTCAGATTAACAGATACTGAGTGAAAGTGTGATGTGGTAATAGCTGAGTCATTCACATTGCATACTCTGAGCACTAACTCGTCTTATCAGATCTCACAATATTATATGAGATGTATGGGATGTGCACAAAGAAGTAGAAAAATGTTGACTAAAACACCTATAACTCTGTATTATTATAGCACAAGATTAAGTTAGTATGACTTAAAAGGTGGCAGGTATTTTTATATTTCTTCACATAATGCTAGGCCTTAACATTTTTTTAATAGTCTTCAATGTAACAAACGTTATTGCACGACCTCCTTGTACAGTCTTTGATTTGCTTGCATGTGTGTGTGTTTACAGCGGCTTGTGGCGGTCTCCTGTCCAAGTTAAATGGAACTATAAGCACCCCTGGCTGGCCTAAAGAATATCCCCCCAACAAGAACTGTGTGTGGCAGGTGGTGGCTCCAAATCAGTACCGCATCTCCATGCAGTTTGAGGCTTTTGAGCTGGAGGGCAATGAGGTGAGAGTACCCATATGTTTGCTAGCCTCGGGGTGAGTGGTGCATTACTTACTCTATTTGTGTGTTTAGGTTTGTAAATACGACTACGTTGAGGTGCGAAGCGGTCTCTCATCCGACTCTAAGCTGCATGGGAAATATTGCGGCTCTGAAGTCCCTGAGGTCATCACCTCTCAGTACAACAACATGAGGATCGAGTTCAAGTCAGACAACACTGTTTCCAAGAAAGGCTTCAAAGCTCACTTCTTCTCAGGTAAGACTCAAATGTGATGTATCAAATAGGTGCATTTAGGTGTCTTTTAACTTACCGTAAGTGAGAGTGACTGGAATAACCAGAGCGTGCAGAAAGACATGGGGGAAGTGAATTATGGTGCAGGAGTTGCTTTTGGTTTTGATGCTTAACACCACTGGAATCCATTGAAGTTGCCAGAACTCAAAGCTGATGTCTCAGCGCCTTTACCTCCTATAAAATGTGTCATTCTTAAAGCTGGGAGAGATTATTATTATATAACACACACAAAGGAGAGATAATAACTCTTCAAGTTGTGCTTAGATAGTTTCAGAATTTTTATATATTTTATACAGGAATTTGCTTTTGTAGATTTTGAAAAAACAGTTTTGACAACACAGTTTAGTCCCCTGAATCCTTAATCATTAATAATGAACGTTTTTCAGCTTCATAAATGTTTGCATCTTTGTTTTCTCTATTTCTGTAGTAAATTTTGAAAAAAAAAAAGTTTTAAAAAACAGTTTCAAAGAGACAAGGTTGCACTTATTTCCAGACAGCTAAGATCGGTTAGCAAAAAATATGCAGTAGTCCCTTGTTTATCGCGGGGGATCTGTACCCTGAAGCCCCACGATAAGTGAAAAACTGTGAAGTAGGAATAGTAGTACTGTACAAGTAGTAGTTTATGTATGTATGTATATATATATATATATATATAT
>JBBPBX010019168.1:0-44732 GCA_038048925.1 Garcialebias charrua
CGCTCTTGGCCGTATCGTCCATGTGGGATTTTGTGTCCTCTTGGGCGGCGGGCTGACTGCGGTTCGTAGGGGTCTTGGCGGCCCTGGTGGATGTGGGCTGTTGGTTCTGCTGTTGGCGGCCCTCGTGGCCGTGTCCCTCTCTGGTCTAGAGCTCAATGGCCTGGCGGTCGGAGAGGTGTTTTTTGCCTCGCTCCTTGGGTGGACCTTGGCGAATAGGGGGGGTATGTAAGGTCAGCGGGGGAGCTGACTCGCTGCAGGAGCATTGTTCCTGCAGATATTTTCTCCTTAGCAGCATTGTCGGCAAGGGGAGCTTGTTCCTCAACTTCCTCAGCCGCTGTCGCATTCCTCCTCTGCAGCCGCGTCTCCTTCCACCTGCTGGCTTTGTTGTATTAATTCTAAGATGAGCTGGTATTGATTTTATAATGTTGTCACAGTCCAGTGGTAAATAGTCACGTAATAGAAGAAGTTCCTCTTTGCTGTAGCGAGTTACATTGACCTCGTCACCAGCTGTGTTGTCACAATTGCTTCCCATTCTTAAAAACAGCGCTAACAGTCCAATCATACACCATCTGATAAAATCCATTTTGCAGTTTGTAGAAAAGTTTCACGGTAAAAACCTCAGATATTTTCGCTTCATCTTTGCTTCACAGCACACAAAAAAACATGACAAAAAACATTAAAATGCCTGACGTGGACAAAGGCAGCAGGGCAGCCACAGTGCAGCGCCACACCTCACTGGTTATAGTGTTATAAATGTTATAGTGTATAAATGTTGCCGTTGTAGCAGGTAAACTATGTGTTGTCAATGTCTCATGGCCACAACTACACAACGTTTAGTAAAGGTCAGTTGACTGGGGCAGTCATCTTGAATTGCAGTGACTCTAAGATGTACATTAAATTACTGTATAATAATTTTCTTTTTCTTCTTTCAGCTTTTCTCTCTTCAGAGAATACCACAGCGGGTCATGATCTTCCATCTCACTCTGTCCTCTGCATCCTCTGTCCTTACTACAACTACCTCCATGTCCTCTCTAACTTCATTCATATCCTCTTTGTTTTTTTCCTGGCAGCTGCATTTATAACATCCTTCTACCAATATACTCACTGTCCCTCAGCCACTGTCTCCAGACCATAAAGCATAGCTGGTCTTACCACTGTCTTGTAAATTTTCCTTTGACCTTTGCTGCCACCCTTTTGTCAAAAATTACTCCTGAAACTTTTCTCCAGTCACTCCAACCTGCCTGGACTCTTTTTTTCAACTCTTTACCACACTTCTCATTTTCTTGGATAGTGGGCCCCAAGTATTTAAAGTCCTGCACCTTTGTGACCTCTGATCCTTGTAGCCTCACTGTTCCACCAGCCTCTCTCTCATTCACACACATGTACTCTGTCTTACTATGGCTGACTTTCATTCCTTTTCTTTCAAGTGTATACCTCCACCTCTCCAAGTTCTCTTCCACCGGTTCCCTGTTCTTACAACAGATCACAATGTCATCTGCAAGCATCATGGTCCATGGAGATTCATGCCTGACCTCATCTGTTGGTCAGCCATCACCAAAGTAAGCAAGAAGGGGCTCAGACCCGATCCTTGATGCAATCCCACCTCCACCTTGAAGCTAGCTGTCACTCCTACAGCACATCTCATCACTGTCCTGCTGTCCTCATACATGTCCTGTACCAGTCTAACATGCTTCTCTGACATTCCAGATTTCCTCATGCAATACCGCACCTCCTCCCTCGGCACCCTGTGCTATGCTTTTTCTAGATCTACAAAAAACAATGGAGTTCTTTCTGACCTTCTCTGTACTTCTCCATCAGCATTCTCAAAGCAAAGATGGCATCTGACTGTGGTGCTCTTTCTTGGCATGAAACCATACGGCTGCTTACAGAAAGTCACCTCTCGTCTAAGTCTACCTTCCACAACGCTCTCCCAGATCTTCATTGTGTCTTCATCTTCAGCAACTTAATTCATCTGTAGTTGCTACATAATTTAATTAATTAATAATTTGTCACATTTGTCATCTGTGTATGTTTCCCATACTTGACAGACGAAATTGGTCTTCTGCCTTTAACCCAACCACCACCAGGTGGTGCAGCGAGCAGCCGTAGTCAGCGCTCGGGGAGCTGGAGAATTAGATGTGCACTCATAGACACCCCAAGGTGTGTAGTGGCCGGGGCGCGAACCCGCGTCCTCCGGGTCCCAAGTCAAAAGCCTTAGCCACTACACCATCTTGGCTACAACTCTGTACATCACCCTTGTTCTTAAAAATTGGCACCAGCACACTTTGTCTCTATTCCTCAGGCATTTTCTCAGCCTCAAATATGCCATTGAATATGAGTCAGAAACCTCACTGCCATCTCTCAAAGACATTTCCAAACCTCCACTGGTATGTCATCAGGTCGTACTGTCTTCCCCATCTTCATTCTTTTCAGAAATTTTCTGAACTTCACCCTCACTAATCTTTCCCACTTCCTGGTCCACAGTTTCTATGACCTCTACTCTTCTTTCTCTTTCATTCTCTTCATTCTTAAGCTCCTCAACGTGCTCCTTCCATCTTCCCGTCACAGTCTCCTCACTTGTTAGCGGGGGGGGGGGGTTCGTGGGTCCTCCCACAGAAAATTTGGAATAAAAGAGATGCCATTTCCTGAATTTTGGTGTATTATAACAGGTTAAACATCTGTAAACATTTGAGTAAATTGATTAAAAACAGGTATCTCTTGTAAATGAGTCCTCGAGGCTCAATGAGATTAGCAACCTGTATAAATAAAGGTTGAATTGAAATTACTATTTTAGAGAGCAGTGAATAGCAGCTCAGATTCTGTCAAGCGTCCTAGTTGTTCAAGAAAAGAGTAAGATACAAGACCAAACTTTTCTACTAAATAGTGCAGATCTTTTATTGGCTTTATTGAAACAAGCGAAACCATTTATATAACTGGCAGATTAAACCCTGCGCCAATGCTGCGGGCCTTGCTGCCCTTCCACTTTGTCTCTTGGACACATTAAAAAATCTACTTTCCAACTCTGCACATGTCAGCCATCTCTCTACCTTTGCCTGTCATTGTCCCCACATTTAGAGTTGCAACCCTCAGTTCTGCCTTCTTGACTTTCCTCTTCTCCCTCTGTCTCCTGACACATTTCCCTCCTCGTGGTTCCCTTATCAGTCAGTCCACTCAGTGCAACATATGACTATGGGAATTGCGCCGCCGCGCGGTTCATCTGAAGTAATACAATCACGCCTTTTAAGGCAGGTGGGCGTCAGCAATGAGGCCCTGCCCTCTTTGCATAAAATGGACTGACGCCCCACCTTCATCCTCTTTTGCCCTTCACCTCGCTTCACATCTGAACTTCGCAGGACTCTCTCTGTGACCGGATCGCTCGACTGGAGGTGAGCTCGCTCCTTGCCCTGAGCGTTACTGAGAATTTTTCCTGTGAGCACTTGGGTTAGCGGAGGCTAACCCACTGTGGTCGACTATAACTTTGAGTTTTTTTCTTCTGCTCTTTTCGTAGCTCAGCCAACGAGACGCTAACCGCGCCACACGCTACCTGCATAGCTAGCAAGCTAGCAGGCTAGCCACCGAGAGCAGCTCGACAAGAGGACTTCTTCAGACCACGTTTAGCAAACGGCTAACTGGCTACAACTTGATGTCTCTTCTCAGCCATGGCTCCGGAGAAGAGCAAGAGAAAGTCGAAGAACTCCAACAAGAACAGCAGGCCAGCGAGCCCCGGCTCCCGAGCCTGCCCCAGCGGATGTGGTTATTCCCTCTTAGCGGTGGACACCCACGAGGCCTGTCCCGTCTGCTTAGGGATGCTACACGTGAAAACTGCTTTGGACTCCCCCGAATCCTGCCCTCACTGCAACCAGCTACATGAGGCAGAGAGACGGAGGCGCATGGACTTTGTGGTCAAAGCCATGGGCGGCTCCACTACGGCGCGGGAACCGCTACTCAACGAAGCGCTCACTCCCACTGCGGAGCTTGAGGCTGTGTAACTGGAGGACAGTGGCCAAGCCGACTGGGGAGGAAACATGGACATGGTGGCCCCCCTCGGGGACTCCACCGCTGAGTTCGACACGAGGGACTTGTTACGAGCAGATGAGCTCTCGCTAACAGCCTCGGGCAAGCTAACTGATGATGAAAACCGACAACGAGGACGAAGGAGAAGACGAGGACTTCTCCCAGAACCCCGCGGCAGGTCAACCAGAGACTGATGTGTCTGTTCCCGCTCTGTTCGAGCTGTGTCGCAGAGCAACGGACGCGCTACTGATTGATTGGACAGAACACCCACTTTGACAACAGGTAACGAGGTTGGCTGGGAACTTCTGTTTCGCCAAGCAGCAGTCGACCACGAGGCACAGGATGCCTATTTTTCCCGACTTCCAGGCGGAGCTGACTCGCACCTGGGCTGAACCCAGGGCTCCAATGACTGGTTCTCTCTCAGTTCCTGGACGTTACCGGAATGGCGGCGGCTGGCATGGCCAACATCCCCAAGATGGAGGACACGTTGGCGGCTCATTTAGCTCCCAGGACTTCGGGCTCCAGTCCAACTCTGCTCAGCAAGGCCTGCCGCGTGTCGGCCTCGCAGCTCGAGAAGTGTTACCGAGCACAAGGCATCACGGTCCACGCCATGAACACTTCAGCGATGATACAAGCCTACTTGGTGGTAAAGCTTCAGGAGCTCTAACAGATCTCCAACAGAAAGAAGGCGGCTGACGTCCTGGAGGAGGCTCGCAAGGCAACAGACTTTGTCCTTCGCCTCATGGGGCAGCCGCCACTGCTCAGGGGAGAAGTATGGCCGAGATTGTCATCGCTCAGCGCAATTTGTGGCTAACGCTGACGGACCTGCCAGTGGAACCCGTTCCTCCACTACCCCATCGAGCCCATGGGGCTTTTCAGCGTTGCTCTCGAGAGAATCCAGTGCAGGCTGGAACAGAGAAGAAAGCAGGAGGAGGCCTTGCGTGAAGGGATGCCCAGAAAGCTTTTCGTGCAACTCAGTGATGCTAGTAGACACAGGGGCGCCCAACCTCGACATCACTCGGCCACACGCGACCCCCCACAGAAACGGCCGGCGCTTGATGGAGAGAAACAGCCGAAGCCCGCCGTAGGGCCGTCCCAGGCTGGCCAAGCCTGGACAAGGCACAGATTTGTCCCACGTCAGGCAGGTCCACCGAGGTCTTTCTCAGCGAACAGTGACCGAAAATAGAAGTCGGCCTGATGCAGGACCACCTCGCTACTTTTCAGGTGCTCCCACCCACATGGACAAAGGAGAGACGGAACTTTTAAAGCCAGACATTGTGTGTAAAAATAAAAATAAAAAAGTTTTTCTGGTGTTAATCATGTGTGCATAAAAAATCACTCAAATGTGTGTGTAAAAAAGACAAATTGTTCTTTAAGCACAGCAATAAAGTCTCAGAAAGCACATAGTGTCATGTGTGTCGACTCAAAAAACAACAACAACAACAACACAGCACCTTTTTTATGCAAAGCGTGTCAATAAAGGGGGGGCAACACTCACACATGGCCACTTCGACCCTAATGAGACACGAACAGAAAGGGTAGACAATGAGCCCCTGCTGGAGGCCAGGTGTTTGTTTACAAAAGACAGACACTCTGGCTGCCGCAGAGGGACAGGAAATTCCGCCGAAGGGCGAACAGGAGGGGGTCACTACCCCCCTCCTTTCCCCTTGACACACAAACAACACAGAATACACATGCCCTTCAGACTGAGCATACACGCTGGCATCTGGAATGCATGCAAACCAGGCACGTGGGTCACGTCCACTGTCACCCTGGGTCTCCGGCTGTAGTTCTGAAAGCGTCCACCTCCTTTCACGGGGGTGCTGTCGTCTTCCATAAGCCCAGACAGTGCTCATGTCCTAAGAGACGAGATCTCCACCATGATGCAAAAAGGGGTGATCAGAATGGTCCCTGCTCACGATGTAAAAAAGGGTAATTATAGCAAGTACTTCATGGTCCCAAAATGGGAACAGGGCTTGAGACCTATCTTGGACCTCCGGGGTCTGAACAAAAGAATAAAAATGTACAAATTCAGGATGTTAACACTCAGACAAGTTCTCTACTCGGTTCGCCCGAGAGACTATTTTTGCACGGTGGATTTGAAAGACGCCTTCTTCCACGTGAGCATCCTGCCCTGCCACAGAAAATATCTCTGCTTTGCCTTCGAGGGCACCACATTCGAGTTTTTGGCAATGCCTTTCGGCCTGAAAACTACCCCTAGGTCTTTCACAAAATGCCTCCACGCGGCCTTGACCCCTGTGAGGGGTCAAGGGGTCAGAGTTCTCAATTATCTAGACGATCTGCTCATTCTTGGACACAGCAGTGGCCAAGCGAAGTTGAACGCAAAGAGGGTGATGTCTCACCTGGAAGCTCTGGGGTTTGTTATAAACCTGGACAAGAGCAATCTGACCCCATCCCAGATTACCGTATTTCTGGAAGTACAACTCAACTCCATACTGTACAAGGCAAGGCTCTCAGAGGCACGGATTTCATCTCTCCACCTCTGCCTAGCACATTTTCAGCTAGGCCAGATGGTATCTCTCAAGCTGTGCCAGCGTCTCCTGGGCCTGTTGGCAGTGGCTATAGTCTGTGTACCTCTGACCTTATTAAAAATGCGCCCTCTACAGATATGGATCAACAAACAATTGCAACTTACACCCCTTCAGCGAATGAGGGGGATACTGATTGGCCCAGAGTGCATGAAGGCTCTGGAGCCATGAAAGGTCCCCACAGTGTTCATCAAAAGCGTCATGCCGGGGAGGGTGTTGTCCCGAGTCCTGGTCACAGCAGATGCTTCAAAAACTGGGTGGAGAGGTCTCTGCAGAAACCAGTACACCCAAGGGGCCTGGAACCAGCAGGAGGCCAAGCTCCACATAAACTTCCTGGAACTCAGAGCAATGTTTTTGTCTCTGAAACACTTTTACAGGAAGGGGCTGGTTGCACAACAACATGTCCTGATAAAATCAGACAACAGGACCACAGTCTCTTACATCAACAGAGAAGGCGGGACAAGGTCCCAACCCCTCCTCAGGTTGACACAGAAACTACTCACGTGATACAGCTCCCGGGTCTTGTCGCTAAAGGCGACCCACATCCCGGGCGGGCTGAATCACGGGGCAGATGCCCTCTCAAGAGGGTCCCTCCTCCCCTCGGAGTGGCGAATGAACCCACGTATCATGGACCAGGTCTGGGCATGATACGGGAGGGCTGACGTAGATCTGTTCGCGTGCAGCAACAATACGCACTGCGCCCTGTATCATTCGATAAGGGAGACAGATGCACCGCTGGGGACAGATGCTCTGACGTACAGCTGGCCAGCGGGGAGGCTGTATTATGCATTTCCACCTGTTCCCCTGATTCAGGCGATGCTGAAACGTGCACGAAGGGGGCTCTCTCTCTAATACTGATAGCCCCCAGGTGGCCGCAGAAAGCATGGTTCCCAGAGGTGATTTCACTACTGGAGAGGACACCTTGGCAGCTGCCCCCACACAGGGACCTGCTGACCCAGGCCCATGGGCAGATCCTTCATCCACGCCAAGAACTGTGGCAACTCTGGGCCTGAAAGCTTAAAGGGACCGGTTAATGGCCTCCGGACTGCCCAGTAATGTGGTAAACACAATACAGGGAGAGAGCACAGTCTACTCAGACTCTCTACGCTCGTAAGTGGCGTGTTTTTGAGGCCTGGTGTCTAGAGAGGAATATTATCTCATATTCCTGTGACCTGGTCCAGCTCCTCACTTTTCCACAGGACCTGCTGGAGAAGGGCCGCTCTTTCTCCACCATAAAGGTCTTTTTGTCAGCCATCTCAGCATGCCACGAGGGCTGGAAAGGTAAATCACCTGGTGCCCACCCTCTCATGATACGGTTCATGAAAGGCGTGCTAAGGAAGAGACCTACCAGCTGGACTTTGGCCCCTGAGTGGGACCTACAATTAGTCCTGGAGGCTTTGTGTGAGCCTCCATTCGAGCCTCTTAGCAGCATTAAGATAGATTTGTTTTCTTATAAGACTAAGTTGCTCTTAGCTCTATGCTCAGCAAAATGCGTGGGTGACCTCCATGCATTATCTGTACATCCAATGTGTACCAGGTTTGCCCCAGACAGGTCAAAGGTCACTCTACGTCCAAACCCCGCATATGTGCCAAAAGTCCGACTCTAAATCCCAGGAGTCTGGACTTTGAATTGTCAACTTTTCCTCCTCCCCCTGTTCTAACTGCAGAACAGAGGCGACTGAATGCACTCTGCCCTGTTAGGGCTCTGAGTGCCTACATGGAGTGAACCAACAGTTGGCGAAAAACAAACCAGTTGTTTGTGTGTTTTGCTACTCCTGCTGCTGGCAGAGCCCTGTCAAAACAGCACCTCTCACACTGGGTGACTGAGGCCATTAAGAGGGCATACAGCAGCAAAGGTCAGCAGGTGCCCTCTGGGGTACATGCTCACTCAACCCGAGGCCTTGCCAATTCCTGGGCCCTATTCAGAGGTGTTCCAGTAGCAGATATATGTGCAATTGCTAACTGGGCATCATCAAACACGTTTGTAAAACACTACAGCCTAGATGTCACAGCCTGTGGCGTAACTCAAGCTGTTCTCTCTACCACAGAGTAGTGAGCAGCTGGCACCTGTAGTCTAAGGCATAAAGTTCTCACAAGCATGCATTTCCAGAGCATTTCCAGGGCGTGTTTGAATTACGCTTCCATAGTCCATATGTTGCACTGAGTGGACTGACTGATAAGGGAACTGAAACACCATAACTCATGTTTCCTGAAGGAAGGGAACGAGGTGCAACACATGTTTGCCCTTTCAATGCCCAAGCTCGATGAAGTGCACTTGGAGGATGAAGGTGGGGCGTCAGTCCCTTTTATGCAAAGAGGGGGGGCCTCATTGCTGACGCCCACCTGCCTTAAAAGGCATGATTGTATTACTTCAGGTCAACCGCACGGCGGTGCAATTCCCATAGTCATATGTTGCACCTCGTTCCCTTCCTTCAGGGAACATGAGTTATGGTGCATAACTTTCAGTTTTCAACTAACAGTAGCTCAATTTCTGCCGTCACCCTGTTCATCAACAGCACCGGTGGCGGTCGTTGTTAACCCGGGCCTCAACTGATCCTGTATGGTTTCGCTTTGATGAACTCACATTATGGTTTTGGCAAAAATGTCTTACATCGGATGCCGTTCCTGACACAACCCTCATCATTTACCCAGGCTTGGGACCAGCACAAGAGATACACTGGCTTGTGCTCCCTAGTGGCTGGTTTAGGATGCATGGAGATATTCCAAATGTATTAATAATTATTTTGTCATAAGATCACAGCCCTATGAATCGTAATCTAATCAAACTGTGAGGTGCCTAAAGGATCCCAGTCCAAGTGACAGATGTAGAATGAGGGGCTACTTTGATCTCCTGAATAAATCTTGTACCTTGTTGTTGAGTTATCCAGGGTGCTGAAGCTCCAGGTGTTGCTGAAGATAATTTTTTTTCCTGTGATGTATTTATGTGTACAATGTCGGGGCGTATTCGTTGACATTTGAAACACGAGCAGAAGCAAATTTATTGGCCAGACAACCCAAATTGCTTTAATGCTGCAAATGAAATGCAGATGTGTGTTACCAGCCTTTATGCTGACATCTGCTTGGCTTAAATCACTTTATTGCACTGATTGCCTCAAAAGGTTACATAACAAAATACTAAGATATGGGTACCACCATTTTTGTTAAGGCCACATTTATTTATTTATTTATTTATTTATTTATTTATTTATTTATTTATTTATTTATTTATTTATTAATAATTCTTGTGGTCCAAATTTTAAAACAATGACTGGTTACAATCAATTGATTTTTTTTTGTATGTTTTTCCTTGTTGTTCATTTGGTCAGTCTCAAGTTGTTTTAGTGATCTTTGTGAGTTTTTCCTTTCTTTAATGAAAGGGTGAAAACAACTTTTCCACATCTGTATTTGTTTTTATTAGAAACTTGTACTTTCTGTGATCATTCACTTACATTACTGTACTTTAAGAAATAAAGTCACAAATAATGACCCATCCATTCGTCCATTATCTTTACCCATTTCTTTCTTTTTGGATCACGGGGGTCACACGTGTCTATATTCAGCAGTCACTGTGCGAGAGGCGGGGGACACCTGCACAGGTCTCCAGTCATTCACAAATACTGTAGTGATTTTACATTTGGGTTAAGAAACCATTGCTTCACAGTCTGAAACTGTGAACCCTGGCGGTGAAGTGAAGGATAATGACTTACAAATGTTAGTTGGTTGAAAATCATTTTTGGCTTGTATCATTGGCAATAAAAAGGCCTTATATATTCCCATCATTTTGTAATTATTCTAAATTATTATGGAGAAAATACTGTAGCTTTTGTTTCCCATCACTTACATTAGCCTTATTGAAATCTTGACACATTGAATTATCCACAAAGTAGTAAATATCCCTTCCTGTGAAACTTGTTAGTTTTTTTTTTTTTTTTTTTTTTNNNTTTTTACTTAAAAGATGATCAGAGCCTCATTTCTGTGAACAGACCAGAGTGTTTGGGCACCAACTGAACACCAAAAACAAGTCACCTGTCTTCCAGTGCTGTTCTTGTTTCTTACTGTTTTCTTTCATTTGCTTTTCAGTCCCAGTCTAATGCATATTCTCTGCAACTTACCTAACTTGTTCTCTCTTCTGGACAGGAGGTGAAATACTTCCAATTTCCTGGAGAGCTGCTGATGAGGATGCTGAAGATGCTGATTCTTCCACTGGTTGTGTCCAGGTACCAGCAGTTCATTACAGCCCTGTTTGCTTGATCCAAATGATTTCCCTCATTACTTCCTGTATAATGTTTTTGATCTATTTATGATGTTTTTAGATTTGTCATAGGGTGAAGCATGCTCCCATTTTAACTAAATGCTGCTTTGAACGTCATTGGTTATACAAGTCACAAGTTACATAAGGACACCAGTCTGTCTTCTTACAATGAAAGAGCAGCAGCTCAGGCAGAGCAGGATTACTTCATGTGTTCATTGAGCAACACATGGAAATGTATGCAACATGTGGTCATCTTCAAAGTCTAACACCAGCCACAGACTATGAGCACTATAAATATTTTAAACTATTCAAGATTGGATGGTCCCAAACTCACAAAAAGAGCATCGACTTCCATGAATACCCACTCACTCCACTGTTAATAAATAAACTTAGAATGACAGAACAGTATTCAGTTAACAGTATCTTATCTAAAATTATAGCAACTTCAGCTTCTTCATTTCTCAGAAAATCTGTGTAGTTTGATTAAATGACAACACTGATATTTCATGGCACATAGTGAAACTTTTTTGCCATCAAAAAACAATTTGTTCAATCATATGTTTTCTTATTTTCATTTACTGACTGTGTAAACATTTTATTGTAGACTGAAATGTGACTGGTGGGTTCATTTGTGAATGAAGCCCAATTAAAATGCAAAAGATTGTTTGTTTTTTAAATTGAAATTACCACGTGAACCAACAAGAGTAATCTTGCTGTCAATCTGTTGTTGCACAATATCAGTATATAAAAAAATTCTCATATGATAAAAACTTCAAAATCCTGTTGAGTTTTGGGAAATAAATAAAGCAATCATCTTGCCTATTTATTGTTGACAGGCACAAGTTGTTAGGTGCTGAATATAAAGTTTAACCTTGTGCATTTGAGTGTTTTCAGTTAAAAGAAAGCATCTTAACACAAACACTTCAACAAGACAGAGTGACTGAATGACTTTCACACCTCTTTACTGAATAAATTTAAAAAACAAGAGTTCCTCAAAGGAATGCACATCCTCAGCCAGCCTTTTCACACCACACTTTGGGCTAATTTAGTTACTGGTCTGAGACAATTTAATGATAAAAATGATGAAAATGTAAACGTTTGGATAATTTTTAGATATTATGAGATCTAGTGAGATGATTTGGGGCTCAGAGCAGCTCATTAAATGGGAAAAAATATTTTTGTGTTGGCTAATGCTAATTAGCTCTGGTGGACATCTTAAATTGGAGTAAAAATCAATTAGTTGTATATCTATTGATTCAATTAGTTGTTGAGATATTTTGCTAACAGACAGGGTCGATTACCATACCATACCATATCATACCATTTTATTTATAGAGCACTTTAAACAGCGACAAGGCCAACCAAAGTGCTGTACAAACAAACAAACAACAGGCAACACACAACAATGAAGTACAAAAAAATAGACATAAGAACATCGCAGATCATAAATAGAACAACGAAACATAGGTAAGCTGGTGTTGAAAGCAACAGAGTAGTAGAGGGTCTTTAAACGGGATTTGAAAACCGAGCGGGAGGGGGCCTGTCTGACAAGCAGAGGTAACTCGTTCCAGAGTCTTGGGCCTGCTACAGAGAAAGCCCTGTCACCTCTGCGATTAAGACGAGTCCCTGGGATTGTCAAAAGTACCTGGTCCGCTGACCTCAGAGCACGTGGTGGGACATACAGGTGTAGCAAATCAGTGAGATAGGCGGGGGCAAGACTGTTCAGCAATTTGTAGACATAGAGGAGGATTTTGAACTGGATACGAAGATGAACCGGTAGCCAGTGCAGGGAGGCCAAGACTGGTGTAATGTGCTCTCTTTTGTCTGTACTAGTTAAAAACCGGGCTGCTGTGTTCTGGACCAGTTGTAATCTTGCAATGGTGGTCTGACTGATACCAAACAGGAGTGAATTGCAGTAATCCATCCTAGATGTAATAAATGCATGAATTACTGTCTCCAGGTTATTTTTGGATAATATGGGCTTCAGCTTAGACAGTCGCCTCAGCTGGAAAAAAACAAGATTTAATGATTGTACATGACTGTTGAGTTTCATGGAAGGATCCATTATCACTCCCAGATTTGTGACTTTTTGTTTTTCAGACAGGGCTAGAGCAGAAAGCCCTGCCTTTCTAGAGCAGAAAGGTCAATAGACCTTTTACCAGTTGACGTCATCACGCAAAGCTCGCCTGAAACGAGCGTTCTTATTGGACGGCAAAATGCCGCGGCGAATCGAAAACGGAAGTTGGGGCTAGCAGGAAGGAGCCGAGGAGCTTCGTAATGATAGCGAGTTGTAATTTAGAAGCTTGTTTTCTTAAAATAGTGAACAACCACTGGTCAAAATGCCTGAACATTGTGCCGCCGATACGAGAGGAGGTGATTGTGTGCGCTGATGGAAAATGGGGAAATCCTTCAGGCTTTTTGCGAATGTCCAGCAGGGTGAGTCGTTGTGTGTCGTTGTCAACAACCTGTATATCCAAGCATCAGAAATAAATGTTTTAAATTTCTCACGCCAATACTTCTGATATTTAGACTGATTTGGTTATTGTTACAGGTTTAACATCTTCTGTTAGCTGCTATAACTAGCGCCATGTCTTCATAAGAGCCGTCAGTATTAGCAAAGTATGTAAACAAAAACATGACGTTTGAGTCAGTCACACAATGTTTTAAATTTCTCACACCAATACTTCTGATATTTAGACTGATTTGGTTATTGTTACAGGTTTAACATCTTCTGTTAGCTGCTATAACTAGCGCCATGTCTTCATAAGAGCCGTCAGTATTAGCACAGTATGTAAACAAAAACATGACGTTTGAGTCAGTCACACAATGTTTTAAATTTCTCACACCAATACTTCTGATATTTAGACTGATTTGGTTATTGTTACAGGTTTAACATCTTCTGTTAGCTGCTATAACTAGCGCCATGTCTTCATAAGAGCCGTCAGTATTAGCACAGTATGTAAACAAAAACATGACGTTTGAGTCAGTCACACAAATGTTCACAGCGTCCTTATTTCTTATTTGATTTCTGTAAACTATGTCTTAAATACAACCTGAGACAATTGGTGATGTTGTGATGTGAAAAATAAGAACTATCCCAAGAGATACATTTATTAGCTTTCCTGGGAAAATTTAATAATCTTTGATGACGTATTTACTATTGCACTTTTGACACGCTGTTTATACAGCTTACACTTTATTAGACGTAAAATGTGTGAGAATCTTAAATATATTACAAACAATATATTTTGCATGTGAATTCCATAATGACACATACAATATGGTTGTATATTGTGTTTGTTTTTGTTTTTGCAGACAAGGAGGTGGCTGCAACCATGTTGGAAATACATTCAAAACCAACCTGCACCCAGTTGCCTTGTATGGAAGGGACAGCCCAAAAACGAACTGCACCTGCTACTTGGATGAGCTGCAAGTTTTAAAGTGAGTTTAATCAGTGTTCCTGAAGAAATTTCATATTATGCTTATAACACAAATACCCAGAAAGGTGACTTTCAGTCAAACTTCACCAACAACTGGAATAATACAATATCACTTATTTTGTCTTATTCCAGTCAAAAAACTATTCAACATTGTACAATAGTAGTTTGTGTATTGTGTTAATTATTGTTGTTTTCTAGTGGCACTAGATAAGAAATAAAGGCAATGACATATGTACGGTTTTAAATGTTTTCTACAATTGTAAGATCTGGAATAGTTTTTGGACATTTAAAAAAAATTCTACAAACAGATTTGCTTATATGTGTGTTTGATATCAACCACATTTTTCATGTTGATGTCATGGTTTCAAGATGGCGCCGGTTGTCCTGGCACGCTTTCTAACTCCTCTCCTGAACTTTTTACTACTGTTCGTGTTCTGCCTTTTTTTCATCGACGATGCATCCTCGCTCCTGGTCTATGATCGCTCAACTCTTCTAAGTCTCCAAGACTCGCTGATCAACACACCGGCTACTGGCAAATATGGACATTTCAAGCCTCCTCCACCTCCGCCTTTCTTGGCGTCCATTCCTGCCTACCTACAACGCAACGCGACCACGTTGCCTCGCAACAAGCGGCGCAGAAGACGCGGAACGAGGGCAGGCGTGCTGGTGAGATTTAAAAAGTATCTCTCGTCTCACAACACGCCGACGGCTGACTTACCTCTTGAATTCAGCGTCTTTGATGTCCGCCGTTCCTTCGCTCGTCGCCACAGATGCCTTGTTGCTGTCAATCATGACGCCAGCGATCAGTATCCATTTTGTCCCCCCGTGAGAGCAAAGAAGCGAGGCTGCGTTAAACATAACCTCCGCCCGCTCGATCGAGCTGAGAGTGACGTAACTGGCTGTGTTCCAGTACGTGCAACGCTGTTTAACGCCAGATCAATCACAAATAAAACTTTTATATTAAGTGATTTGATCTCCACTCATCGTCTGGATCTGTTTTTGATTACGGAAACCTGGCAGAAAGCTGGAGACAACAGCTGCTTCTCTGAACTCCTCCCAAATGGCTACGCCCACCTGAGCGCTCCGCGTGGATCTGGAAGAGGGGGAGGGCTCGCTGCTGTTTTCAATGAGGCGTTCAAATACCGTTTGTTGCCTCAGAAAAATTACTCCAGTTTTGAAAGCATGATTTTTGTGCTGGAATCTGCAAAACCTATTCTGTGTGGCCTCTTTTATCGGTCTCCTCAATACAACAAAAACTTTCTCAGTGAGTTTTCAGAACTACTGGCTGACCTAATGCCAAAGTTTGACTCTTGGCTTTTCTGTGGGGACTTCAACGTGCACACCTGCTGCCCAAGTAATCAGCTTGGATGTGAGTTTCAGGACCTCCTGGACTCTTTCAACCTGTCACAGTCGGTCTCGGGGGCCACACACAGTCAGGGTCATACACTCGATTTAATTATCTCCCACGGCCTTCAAATACCTGCTGTGGAGATCCTGGACACCTGTATTTCAGACCATTTTCCCATATTATTTGAATTTTTCACCTCTCCTGCACCGAAGGCTATTCTCCCAGCACGTTTCTGCCGCTCCATCACCCCATTAACTCCAAGTCAGTTCACTGATGCCTTTAAGAGCACTGAATTTTGCTCTGCTGTCAGCCTGGACCCATCTCTACATCCTGAGGACTTCATCAGCTCCTTCCATCACACCTGCACGACGATCTTGGACTCCATCGCTCCTCTCAAACAGGCATCTTCAAAGAACAAACCTTCACCATGGCTCAACGAAACGACGCGAGCTCTTCGACAACGTTGCAGAAAAGCAGAGCGAATATGGAAGCGCGACCGGCTTCATGTATCTCAAGGAATACTGAGAGACTGTCTCTGTGAGTATCATAATGCTGTGAAACAGGCCAAGTCACAGTACCTCTCCAATTTAATCTCCACCAGCTCCAACCGGCCGAGGACGCTTTTCAGCACACTCCAGTCTGTCATCAACCCATCTGTCAATGTTCTGAAAACTGCCACACAGTCTACCTGCGATGACTTTCAGAGCTATTTTGTCAACAAAATAGACTCTATCAGACAGAACATTGTCAGTTCATCCAACACCATCCAGTCATGTGCCTCTGCAATAACCACAGCTGTTTTTGACCAGTTCGACCTGGTTTCACTGCCTCACCTCACCAAGGTGGTTCAGCAGATGAAACCAACTAACTGTTCTCTGGACATCATTCCCTCTAAAATGTTCAAACAGTCCTTTGATGTAATTGGTCCTTGTGTTTTGTCATTTATTAACAGCTGTCTATCTTCAGGTTTTGTGCCATCTGCTTTCAAACATGCTGTGGTCAGGCCTCTTCTCAAAAAACCAGGCCTAGATCCTACAGCTCTCTCTAATTTCAGACCAGTTTCCCATCTGTCATTTCTATCAAAGGTCCTAGAAAAGATTGTTTTTATTCAACTTCAATCTTTTCTAGAACTCAACAACCTGTTTGAAAAATTTCAGTCAGGTTTTCGAGCTCGTCACAGCACTGAATCTGCACTGCTCAAAGTACAGAATGACATTCTTCTGTCTCTGGATGCAAAAAACCCTGCTCTGCTGGTGATGTTAGACCTCTCAGCAGCTTTTGACACCGTCGACCATCAGGTACTAATCAACCGCTTGTCTCAGCAGGTTGGCCTCCAGGGAGCTGTGCTTGAGTGGTTCAAATCTTACCTGTCTGGGAGAACTTTTTCTGTCATGATAGGCGATCTGTCCTCCTCTTCATCAACCCCTCTGACCTCTGGCGTACCACAGGGATCTATTCTAGGGCCAGTCCTCTTCTCTCTTTACATGCTGCCATTAGGATCAATCATTGCACGTCATAACCTGTCTTTTCACATGTATGCAGACGATTTACAAATCTATCTGCCAGTCACTCCCAACCCCTCACCCAGTTCAAACACTCTTGTCAACTGCTTAAATGACATTAAGCACTGGCTCTCTCAAAACTTCCTCCACCTAAACACAGATAAAACTGAATGCATTTTATTTAGTGCACCTGGTGACACCAGCAACATCCTTCCCAGTCCCAGTGTTGGTTTTCCCCTCCCCCACTTCAACCCGGTGGTCAGAAATCTTGGAGTGCAGCTTGACTCCAACTTAAAGTTTGATAAACAGATCAGTTCTGTTGTCAAGACCAGCTTTTTCCAGCTCCGTCTGCTCTCCAAAGTCAAGTCATTTCTCAGCCGTGGTGATCTGGAGAAGGCCATCCATGCCTTTGTGACCTCCAGACTTGACTATTGTAATGCTTTGTATGTTGGTATTAATCAATCCTCCATCTCCCGTTTACAGCTTGTACAGAACTCTGCCGCGCGCTTTTTGACCAACACACGAAAATATGAACACATCACTCCTGTCCTGTCCTCTCTACACTGGCTCCCGGTTCAGTTCAGGATACAGTTCAAGCTGCTCCTGTTTGTTTTCAAAGCTCTGAATGGACTTGCTCCTCTGTACATCTCAGAACTTTTGAAAGCCCATCAGCCCGGCAGAGATTTACGATCTGCCAGTCAACACCTGCTGGAGGTGCCTCGCTCAAGGTACAAACAATGGGGAGACCGGTCATTTTCTGTTGCCGGCCCAAAAGCCTGGAACAGCCTCCCCCTTGAGCTGCGTGCCACCTCTGATCTGACTCTGTTCAAAACCAGACTGAAGACCCACTTGTTCAAAAAAGCTTTCAGTGTGTAACTTTTATTACTTTTGGTATTTTAATATGTAGCATTTTTTATTTCCATTGCCTTTTTATTTCCACTTGTTCAAATAAGCTTCCAGTGTGTAACTTTTATTACTTTTGGTATTTTAATATGTAACATTTTTTATTTCCATTGCCTTTTTATTTCCACTTGTTCAAAAAAGCTTTCAGTGTGTAACTTTTATTACTTGTGTTATTTTAGTGTTATTTTAGTATGTAGCATTTTTTATTTCCATTGCCTTCTTTTATTGCTGTTGTTTCTTATTCTATTTTCATTGATTTATTGTTCCAGTTTATTCATCTTTTTATCCTGTTAAGCACCTTGGTCAATGCAAGGCATTGTAGGAAGGTGCTATACAAATAAAGTTTATTATTATTATTATTATTTAAGGCGTGACATCTACGTCGAGAAGTTTTCCAGGAGAACGCTGAACAGCCTGCGTTTTGACCCACGACATCCTGATGTCCAGAATGAGCCCATCACTGCTGGCTGGTCTTCACAAGGACATTTTTAGCGTGGAGCCATTGTTGACCTATTGCAGGTGAAGTAGTAAACATTAAAAATCACTAACACTTATCTGTATGTTTCTTTAATTCCTTTATTTTGGTCTTGATTTTAAAGTTTCATGTTTTTTTCTTTTGAGGTATGCTGTGTCCCTGCGGTTCTCGATCCAGCCCCTCTGGCAGATGAAGTATAGCTGACGACCTTGGCACCTGTCCAGTCTCCACAGCATCAGAGAGTCCTGCCAGAAGTTCAAAACATCTTTAAATGTCTCACAAGCAGAATCAGATTTAATTAAGGCAGAAACACGCAAACAGTCATGCAGTGAAGAATGGTTCAAACACAGAAAAAAATTATGCTGCTGTTTCTGCACGTCAAGATGATTACAACAGAAGCGTTTCTCATTTTGATATGATGTTTAAAGATACTGATTAAATACAGCTAAAGTTTGCACGTTATCAAGATGTTTCTACCAGAAATTTTAGGTACAAAAATAAATAAATAAACTGAAATGGTTTCATTTTTAATTCAATTATTACATTGCATTGTTGCACACACACATTATTTATATAAGTCACAAACAGAAACAACACATACCAGAGGATGTGTTTGTATTTGTCATTTCACTTGTTAAAGGACAGCTGCCTACAAGGACAGAAAGTAACCTGCTAATATATTTTTTTAATTATGCCTTCTCTGACAATTTGGAAACTTTAGACAGTTTAATGTTTATGGGGTTCTGGTGCTAAGTCATCAAAATCCTAAAATGTGACTAAAGTCAAAGTCAAAGTCAAAGTCAACTTTATTGTCAGAACTGCAATATGTACAGGACATACACAGGGCCGAAATTGCGTTTCTCTCAGTCCCTCGGTGCAACAGTAACCATCTAAACACTAAACACTAAAACATTTAATAAACATAAGCATAAAATAGTAAAAAAAAGTGTAACACTGTCCTGAGTTTTTTCATAATAGTATAAAAGTATGAAAATTTACACCAACACTGAAACACCAAACACCCCTAAAACACCAAACACCCAATGAACATAAGCATAAAATGAAATAATAAAAGTGTAATACTGTCCTGAGTTTTTGCATAGTAGTATAAAAAGTATAAAACGTATATCTATAAAATAAACTGAAGTTTCTAGCGTTGACATTTGCAAAGAGTGGCACAGCAGCATATGAGTTAATGTACACAGTACATGTATATGTATGAGGTAGTTGATGTTGGTATATAGGCAAAGTGGCATATGAAGTAAGGCACATAAGGCACATTTGGCATCCTTAGATAAGGCTAGTCAGAGAATGCTGTATATGTATCTGCAGTAGTGTAGATAAAAGTAGTGTAAATGTAAACAGTAATAATAAATGTAAAGCAGTAGTAATAAATGTAAACAGTATTAATAAATGTAAACAGTGAATGTAAACAGTAGTATGACTATAGGCAGTAATGTAATACAAACATTAGTGCAAATATAAGAAGTAGTGCAAACTGAATGAGCACATGACCGAGAGTTTAGTGAATAACCCGTTTGATGACACAGAGTCCAGTGTTAAAATCTTTGTGTTGAGTGATAATGTGTGAGAAAGTTTTTTGTGTTAAGGCAGTTCAAATGGGAGGGGAGGCAGAGCAGGCAGAGTGTTTAGCATTCTGACTGCCTGATGAACAGAGCTGTCTCTCAGTCTGCTGGTTCGAGCCTGGAGACTCCTCAGTCTCCTCCCTGATGGCAGCAGTCTAAAGCGGCTGTGTAGTGGGTGTGTGGGATCACCTGCCATGCAGTGAAAAACAGCATTTGTATATTAACAGATTAAAAAAATTTAACTAAACAAAAGTTCCACTTCACTAAAAGTCAAATTAGAGCACAGTTGCTTTATATTTAAAGGTTGGTGTGTTCATTTCTAAATTTAAAGTACTACAATCAATGTAATGTCTATTTTGGGATGTGTGGACTATTTCATTAATCAATTACTGTAATAAACATGGATTTGAATACAGTCTATAAATTTGGTCTAATTGGGTTAGGGAATGACTGAGCCAGCTGAGGAGTGCTGTGAGTTTTCATTGGATTAGCGTGATGTCCTTCAAAAACATCAACCAATGTGATGTCACGGTCGACAGAATTTATTTAAAATACATACATTTGGATCATGACAGGCCTGACAGGTCCATAAATGCATGTCGGCCCAGCGGGCAAGCAAATCTTTGTGCCCCGCTGGGCCAGTTACATGCTGCCGGAAACACCTGTACTTACAAAGATATTTTTACTTTATTGCAATTAGTGCTTCAAAAAGCAACAACACTCCTTGTACAATACATACCTCTTCCTCAGTGTGTCCTGGATGCGGAAAATGGGGCAGATTCAGACTAGCTCCACTTTTTCCATCTCTGACTTGACATCAAACCCTTTGTCAGCAAGGAGTTGGTGGCCAGTTGCTGCTGTAAAACAAAGAAAGTATTAATTCATATTTGACAATAAACAAAACAGTCTTATGTATAGTTAAACTGTATGCTTATACACATTGATGACAGGATTGCTTTTTTTTTCTGTGACATCATGTCACCGATGCTCCCAGCAAAACTGTGCGAATAACTTACAGAAACAGAGAAATGGCTGAAATGTTTTTAAAGTCAGACCTCAAATAATGTTAATAAAACATGTTTGTCTTGTGGAAACTACTACTGTATATTTTTTCAACGCAGAAAGAGTTCAAATGATAACAGGCTAACAGTGCAGTGGTCTGTTCATTTTTATAGAGCTGCATGTTTGATGCTATTTTACTCACCTGTTATTTCTTCATGGGGGTTGAAGGAAGAATCTCCTTGCATGTCGCAGGTTGAAACTTCAACACAGGCAGTGGACTGAGGTACAACGAGGTCTAGTAGAACTAGCTAGCTGCTGCTAGCTTATCAACTGTCCAGTAACATTCTGCTGCGGGAGGTTGTTCTCTGTTTTGTCTGTTTCCCATATCCAAGATGTAATGTAGGAACGTAATCCACGGAGCTTGGATCAATAATGGCCATGCCAGATAAAAAATGACGATTACACACATTGCTGCTTTGTGTCGGGGTGAAGTCCTGCCGGCGAAGCGCTTGAAGCCACATCTTCCTTCTTTTAGTTGCTTTACTCGACTTTCCTAGAGGGACTTGGTAAAACGAACAAGTCTCACCTTCTTCTTTTACTCGTTTACGTTGCCTCGAACAATTATAAACACAATAAAAGTCATATTTCCCCATCGCGACCGTTGGCAGTAATGAAAACTCTCCAGTACTGTGGCTGCGTTAGCCCCCGTTTCCGGTAAATTCTCGAAAAATGCGAGTGCGCATGCGCAATGACGTCAACTGGTAAAAGGTCTATTACAACTCCTATTGTCAACATTGTAGTCCTCAGCTACAGTTGAGGGAGTGTGTAAACTGTATATGCATGCACCATGCACTATTATTTTACTGTATTAATAGTCATTCCAATCATTTCCTTTGTCTTTACCGTTTTTATGAATTATATTACAATGTACACATGATTGTCTATACTGTATTACAATAATTTCTGATGTGACTATCGTTAAGGAGACAGTCATCTTTCATTATGTCCTCGACTTTTGAATGTTATGGTAGCCACAGTGATTATTCCCTGCAAGAATCCTTGAGAAATGTTTACCTCCAGCTGCTCCGTGTGTCTGTGCAGCTACTGGGTCTGTTACAGTAACATGAAGGGGAGGGGGAGCCTAAGTTTTAGCACCATATCTGCAAAATTAATTAACAGATTTTTTTTTCATCCTGCAGTCATTCCATGAGAAACAGGGCACATCCTGGACAATTTTAGAGTTATCAATTAGCCTAGCATGTATGTTTTTGGTTTGAGAAAGCTGGAGTGGACCAAAAAAAAAACCCACAAGTGCTCAAGGAGAACATGTACACTCCATATAGAAAGGCCCCAAATGGGAGGTGATCCTGCAACCCACTGTTATACCATGCTGCCTGACAATTTTTCTTCTTCTAATTATTATATTATCTAGCTATTTGGAGGACAGAAGTCAATTTGTACAGATAGACAATACCAGATCAAAACTCAACAGAATCACATGTGGAGTCCCTCAGGGTTCTATACTGGGACCTAAACTTTTTATTTTGTATATAAATGATTTGGTAAAAGTGTCTGGTATTCTAAGGTGTGTTCTTTTTGCTGATGATACCACCTTCTTTTATTTTGGTTATGATTTGAAACAAATGTTTGAGTTGTTAAAAGAGGAGATCTCAAAATTACAAACTTGGTTTAGTTTAAATAAGTTATCATTAAATTTAGAAAAGACTAACTATATGTTATTTAGCAAAAATAAAACAGATAATTTTCTATCAAAATTGATGGTGTTGAACTAAGTAGAGTGGATGAGGTAAAGTTTTTGGGTGTAATTGTTGACGAGAGATTGTCGTGGAAACAGCATGTAAATTTTGTTAAAACTAAGTTATCTAAATCTATTGGCGTATTGTATAAACTAAAGGACTTGTTAAATGATAGGGCTCTC
Source organism: Garcialebias charrua (assembly GCA_038048925.1). Taxonomy (NCBI): domain Eukaryota; kingdom Metazoa; phylum Chordata; class Actinopteri; order Cyprinodontiformes; family Rivulidae; genus Garcialebias; species Garcialebias charrua. The sequence goes on from JBBPBX010019168.1 coordinate 23,011, forward strand.
TATTTGCTATATAACTCAATTTTTGTTCCACATTTAATTTATTGTGTGGAGGTTTGGGGTAAAGCCTGTACAACTATAACAAATTCTATTTTTATTTTGCAGAAAAGAGCGGTTAGAATTATTGCTAGAAAGCCTTATCGTCATCCATCAAATGTATTATTTAAACAACTCAAATTATTGAAATTTTGTGAATTGGTAGATTATAATATTTTGTTAGTAATGCATAAAGCTCATATGAATGTGCTACCCACAAATGTTCAAATGTTTTTCATAAAGAGAGAAAGCCGTTACAGTTTAAAAGGAACTGAAATGTTTGTTAAACCTAGATATAGGACTAGTTTGAAGGGGCGTTTTATTTCGAATAAGGGAGTGGAATTGTGGAATGTTTTGGAAAAAGATGTTAAAGATGTAAACTCTGTGATGAAATTCAAAAAAATTATCAAGTCTATAGACTGCTAGCAAAATACTAAAGCTATAAGTAAAGCATCCTAATCTGAGGATGAGTGGCCATCTTTCCTCTCAGATGTAAACAGGACTGAGCAGGTGATGAGAGGACCACTGCCTATTAAGGATACCTTTTCCTTCCCCAAAAGGCATGATGGGCAATGTTTTTATTTTTATTTTTAGAAAGCTTGATTTTACCAGTTTATTCATAGGCAGTTTTATCAATATATTATGTCATGTCTGGCCTTCTGAGGACATTCATGAACTTGATGTGGTCCAAAATTAAAATGTTTGGCACCCCTGCAATAAATTACATATATACATTAAAAAGGACTGTCAGAGTTGCAATACGTTTTATCAGGTGGGAGAATGATAAAACCATCTGACCGTTGATTGCAGTAATTCACATTATTAGTAGAAACAGAGGGCCCCCATCCAAATTTCGCTTAGGGCCCCAAAGAGGCTTGGGCCGGCCCTGCTCCCAAGTCATCCGGGACAAAACCAACTCTCCCCAGCAAGGCCTGTCGAGCCTCGGCTTCTCTGCTCGAGAAATGCTACAGGGCTCAGGGTCTCGTGGCACGTGCAATGAACGCATCCGCAATGATGCAAGCTTACTTTGCTGAAAAACTACAGGAGCTCCAGGTAACGACAGACAAGCAAGCTGCCATGGAGCTGCTGGATGAAGCCCGCAGGGCAACAGACTTTGTGCTCCGCATGATGGGGACAGCAACTGTTGCGCAAGGCAGAGGAATGGCGGAGGTGGTCATCACAATATGCCATCTGTGGATGACCTTAACTGACCTCCCCGAGGGACAGAAAGTTCCTTTTCTCCACCATTCAATAGAACCAACGGGACTTTTTGGGAAAGCGCTGGATCGAATTCAGACCAGGCTGGACCAGAGGCGCAAACAGGCTGAAGCTCTCCGAGTGGGCATCCCCAGGAGAACCTTCGCCCCCCCAAGGAGTCAGCTGGGAGCAGAGCACTGCAGCCTCGACACCATTCAGCCACACGTGCCCCACCGCAAAAGCGGCCGGCGTACGAGGTCGAGCACCGGCAGAGACCACCGCCGGCCCCACCTCGGACCGAAACATGCCTGGAGTAAGAACAGATTTGTTCCCCGCCAGGCGGACCAGTACAGAACCTTCTTGGCGAATAGGGACACCAAACAGAAGCGTGCCTGATGAACCAGGACCGCTTCTTGACTTTACACGATCACCTGCCCATGCGGTACGGGAAATGATCTCTTTACGTCCAGACTTTGTTTGTAGCATGGTACAAAAAGCTGGTGACTTTGTTTTAGACACAAATCAAGTTCTTTCTGCTTTGAGTGACATAAAGTCAAATATGTCGTTACACATAAGCCCGAATAAAGCTAAAAAAACAGACCCTCTCTGTTTTCTTGACTCAAACAAACAAATAAAACAAAAAACAACGACAAACACAATAACATCAGCAGAACGGGTCCCTCTGTCTTACCAGCCGACATAAAGGGAGGGGGCCATCTCTCCCCTCCCTCACGGCTCACGGGGTGTTAGCCTAATCAATGAACCCCAGCAGGGTGCTACAGTTCTGTCTGCAACAGACAGGCCCAGAGGCGTCTGCAAGCAGGCCCCACACTCCTCACAGAGACAGGTGAGGGGGGTCACGTGCTCCAGTCCCCGCTCCGTTATAAACCACGGGGCGGACAATACACAAACCAAACAAACCTGTGACGCGTCTGCGCTCCAGGGGTGCGCGCCGACAGAATCTGGCGACCCACCTTCCTGGCCACCTATTTAACGGTTCCCAGAAAAGGACGGGGAGGCCATAGCAGAAGCCCGCAGGCTAATACCAGTTTCACACGCTCACAAAAGCAGTTGTGATGAAACTGCGTTGTGTGTAAACAAACCAGGTCTGAATCAGACTCCTGAATCAGACTCATTTTAATCGAAGAGGACTGAGCTCTCTGTCACCAACCAACATAAAGTCTGCTAGGCACAAAGGACCATCTCCACATTCTCATTCTGAAGCTGCCCCCTTATCTGTGGTGGGTGACACGTAATGCTCAAGCAATGATCTTGAAGCACGTGACCGGGCTCAATGTACTGACTCAGTTCTGCTCTTAAACGACGTACCCCCACCGGGTGAAACATAGCCCACCTGTGGTTTGTCAGGCTCCAGGACCCCTTTAAGGCCAGAAACCAGTAAACCAGGCCCAACCAGGAAACGGGCTAGGGTCAGGAGATCTGCTCGTTTACAAAACTTGCTACCTCTCCGATTCATGATCCCCAACAAGAAGAGGAAAAACAGACATTCTGTCCCGCTTTTGTCTAACAATGACAACAGATTGCTTCTGTCCCCAGACACTCTTGATCAGAGCAGTAAGGGGGTACATCTGCAGGAAGGTCCTCTCCCCAACCTGGTTGACCTTCAAGTGACCATAGGATTTAGGGCCTTGGAGGGAGAGCTGGTTCTACCAACTGCTCCTCTACAGGGACCCTCCACGTCACCAGAAGGGACAGTCTCGCCACTTAGGCTGAGAGCTATGGCAAATTTCAGTTTAGTGGCGGAAAGGGACAAGCTGGTGGCCTCAGGCCTGCCAGAAAATGTGGTAAATACCATTCAAAATGCACAAGCTGGGTCAACTGAGTCTCTTTACGCCCGGAAGTGGCGTATTTTTGAAGCCTGGTGCACAGAAAGAAATATTATTTCTTATTCATGTGACCTGGCTTAGCTCTTCACCTTTCTTCAGGACTTGCTAGAGAAAGGTCATTCTTTTTCAACAATTAGTGTTCCTATCAGCAATTTCGGCCTGTCACGAAGGCTGGGGGAGCAGGACGCCTGGAGCAGGACGCCTGGAGCAGGACGCCTGGAGCAGGGCGCCTGGCGCGCATCCTCTCATAATAAGATTTATGAAGGGCGTGCTAAGAAAGAGACCCCCCAGCAGGATCTTGACCCCTGGATGGGATCTTAGTCTGCTCTTGGGGGCTCTTTGCGATCCCCCATTCGAACCACTGAGCGACATTAAGATAGGCTTATTATCTTATAAGACTGCTCTTCTTCTGGCTCTTTGCTTGGCAAAATGTGTGGGTGACCTCCATGCCTTGTCTGTACATCCAATGTGTGCAAGGTTTGCCCCTGACGGGTCAAAGGTCACCCTAAGGCCTAATCCCGCATATACCCACAAGGTCTTGACTCTAAACCACAAAAGTCTGGACTTTGATCTCTCTTCTTTTCCACCTGCTCCTGTCCTCACTCAGGAACAGGAAAGGCTGAAGGTTCTCTGCCCTGTGAGAGCTTTAAGCACTCATGCAGAGAACAGCCGAATGGAGAAAAACAAATCAACTGTTTGTGTGCTTTGTAGCACCTGCTACCGGAAAGGCCCTATCAAAGCAGCGCCTCTCACACTGGGTGACTGAGGCCATAAAAAGGGTGTACAGTAGCAAAGGTCAACAGGTGCCCTCTGGAGTGTGCGCTCACTCTACTCGGGGCTTGGCCACCTCGTGGTCACTGTTCAAGGGTGTACCAGTTGCAGACATTTGTACTACTGCAAACTGGAGCCCATTAAACACTTTTGCAAAGCATTTAGCATTGGGCAGCACAGTGGCACAACTGGTAGAGCTACTGCCTCTCAGCGAGAAGGTTGCCGGTTCAAATCCCGGTCCGGGGCCTTTCTGGGTGGAGTTTGCATGTTCTCCCCGTGCATGCGTGGGTTTCCTCCGGGTACTCCGGTTTCCTCCCACAGACCAAAAAACATGCTTGTTAGGCTGATTGGTGACTCTAAATTGACCCTAGGTGTGAGTGTGAGAGTGGATGGTTGTTTGGTGTGAGTGAGACAGGTCCCTCTTGTAAATGAGTCCCCGTGACTCAACGAGGCTAGCCTGTATAAATAAAGGTTGAATGAATGAATGAATTACAGTTTGGATGTTACTGCGTGTGATGTCACTCAGGCTGTCCTTTCTAATACACAGTAGAAAGCGACCTTGAGATGCCTATTGAATAAAGGCGGACATTCACACTAGGATGCATTTTACTGAGCATTTCAAGGACGTGAATGAATTACGTTCCCATAGCATATGTTGCACCAAGAGACATGACTGAAAGGGAACTGAAAGTTATGCACCATAACTCATGTTCCCTGAAGGAAGTGAACGAGGTGTAACATACTTGACCCTTTTCAATGCTGAAAGCTCGGTGAAGTGCATCTTGGAGATTGATGAATGGGCGTCAGCGGCTTAAGTACCCAGATGGCGGGGCCTCTGGCGCAACGCTGACACCCCTGCCGTAAAGGCGTGAATGTATTCCTTCAGGTAATCGCGTGGGGGCACAATTCCTTTAGCATATGTTGCACCCCGTTCCCTTCCTTCAGGGAACATGAGTTATGGTGCATAACTTTCAGTTTCTTTTTCAGAAATAGATCCTCCCTAACTCTGAATGCTAGGAAATGCCTTGTGACTGTGACTTTCCTTTCCTTAATTGACTATGGTTACGTTAATTTTTATTTTTTTTCCCCCATTTATAGATGGCCTCCCTTCACACCTTTTAGCCATCCTCTCACTCCAATGTTATTATTATTTTTTTTAAGAGAGAAAGAAAGAAAAGAGAAAGTAAGACAACAAATCAACAATTATCAACCAAAAGAGCACAAGGCAAACACACCCAACCTCCGTCCACAATCCTGCAAAGCACATGACAGAACACAACAATGGAACATACATGCATAAAGACTAATAATATTCATGAGCTTGCAGTAGAATTCTATAAATACACATACCCATATCTACAAATATATATATACAGTAGTATACATACATATACTTTTATATTCATTTATATATATACCCATCTACATATCTACAAATATATATATACAGTAGTATACATACATATACTTTTATATTCATTTATATATATACCCATCTACATATCTACAAATATATATATACAGTAGTATACATACATATACTTTTATATTCATTTATATACCCATCTACATATCTGCATATATCTATATATACATCCCTGCATCCATTTGTGTGTGGTTGTGAGCATGCATAAGTGTATAAGGTTCCTCCAATAGAACATTTAGTAGCGACTGTGAAGCATCAGAGATCCGTCCCCCCAAAGCCCGAGGCAGACGAAGGAGCGATCAAAGCCCAAGACCCCAGGAAGGACCCCGAGCCCAGAGTCCCCAGGACTGCCCGAACAGGACGAGCCACTAGCCCACTCCCCAGATCCTACCAAGGGGAAGAACCGGACGAACCCCTACCAGCGACCACATACAATGACCCCCCGGTGTCGCCCGCGACAAATTCACAGGCCCCCGCCGGAGCCCGCTGCACCGACGCAGCCCCAGGGCCGGTCACCGAGGCTCGGGCACCGGGGACGCCCACCCCTCAGGCCCAGACCCGACCGGACCAGAGGGCACGAGCCCCACCAAGCAGCCACCAGGCCGTGCCGACAAACGCCCAAGCGCCCAACCCCAGATAGTGAGGGCCCCAAGCACGCCCGCAGGCAAGGGAACACCCACCAGGGAGCGCGACACTAAGTAGCCTCGGAAGTATCAGAGAGGGGGCAGTCCAAAACCCAGCCTGACACTTAAACGTTACGTTAATTAAATGAATGCCACTACAAGCACTCTGCAGATGTTGGATGCTGCCTGTCATGGTGCGCTAATTTTCATAACTGGCTTTAGCTATCGTACCCACCATTGCACCATGTATTCACCCGTTAACTGGACATCATTAACCTCACACAGACTCTCTCACTGGTACATTTTCATCTTTAAATCACTTCTTGGTCTGCTGCCTTCATACATCTCCTCCTACATGTTACTGCGTGAGTGCAGCTACAATGTGCACTCTCAGGACATTATCACCTGCAGTGTTCCCGCGGGCTGAACTTGGCAAAAGGGCCTTCTACTACTCTCTCCTCCTGTTTCCTGGAATATCTTGCAAAAATATCTGATGCTCTCAACCTTGACTTCTATAAATGGTTTCAAACATCTGCTAAGTTCCTGGCAAAAAACAATGCAGACATCTTCTTGTTTTTATTTTTCTACACCGCCCTACAATCTAGCTGTTTTTTGGTTACATTTTCTTTTGAATAGCATTTTATTTTCATTTGTTAAAAAAATAATTAAAAAATCTCAATTTGTACTCATCCTTCATGATTGTCTATTGTTGTTGTTGTCCACTGTTGTCATCACTCTTTGTTAAAATCAGGTCTCTCTTGTAAATGAGTCTCCGAGGCTCAATTGGATTAATCTGTATGAATAAAGGTTGAATGAAAAAAGATCAATATCTGTAAAAATTGATTGTGTTACAACAGATTTTACATTGGCGAAGTTTGATTAGCTGTTACAGCTATTGTCGAGGGCAAAGGTGGGCGCAGACCGCTAGGGAGCGCTAAAGCGCTAATCCGCTTACAGTGGACCTGAACTTTTTGTCAGCGTTTTTGTGGATTGACTAACTTTTATAATTCATAAGCGGATTTGTGCTATTTTTATTTAAAATGCAGTACCGCTAATAACTAATTATCTATCAGTAAAAACCAATAAACTTATTTACAAGCTCTTATGCTGCTTGTTTTACCTTTTTCCCCACCATAAAGAGCAGAGAGGAGGAAGGGTTGGAGGAGGGGGGGCAGAGCGGAGAACAGACTCGGATCTACCATGTAGGTAAATGATGCCGTTGCCTGGGGATCCCATCAGCATGGGGCCCCGGCCCCGCCGCGCCCCGGCCAGTCACCTACATCCCTAACATTGATCCTGCTTGTTAATGTACATTTAACATAAAAATAATTATAGTTACGATGAAAACGATCATTAAATACGCAATAAAAAAAACGGTCGATTTCTTTATCCCCCTACTAAAAATGGACTATTCCATCTTGACATCTTCCGGGTCAGAGGTGAACTCAGGGGCTAATTCTGTGGCTAGCTGTTTGTGCTGCTGGGTACTTGGATAAATCCGCAGAGAACCCCGCTGTTTCAAGCCAAATTAACGTGGCCGGAGGATTTTATTGAGTGTTTTGTGTCGACCATTCGACGGTGAGTCGTTATTTTTATGTATTTTAGTTACTTTTCATTAAATCTGTTGACTACCTATAGACGCTAACTCTGTGTCCAGCTGGTTGGTTGTGCTGGGTTACTAATGGATAAATCCGCAGAGAACCCCGCTGTTTCAAGCCAAATTAACGTGGCCGGAGGATTTTATTGTGTGTTTTGTGTCGACCATTCGACGGCGAGTCGTTATTTTTATGTATTTGGGTTACTTTTATGTATAAATGCGGTGGCGACACACCCGTGTATTTGAGATTTAAAAGTGGTTTTAGGGATTAAAAGATCATTCTATTTTTTGTTAATTTCGTGGCCGAATAGAATATATGTACGTAAAGTATTAAATAAATCCTTTGATTTTTGTAATTTCATCCTTTTAGGATCATTTTTGTTACTTTTCAGTTGGCAGTGTAGTGCAAATATTGCATAAAGCTGCCGGCTGTATATAAATATATATATATATATATATATATATATATATATATATATATATATATATATATATATATATATATATATATATATATATATATATATATATATATATATATATATATATATATATATATATATATTTATATATAATATATATATATATATATATTTATATATAATATATAAATATATAAATATAGCGGATTAGATTAGCTTCCCCTAATTTTCATAAGACATTTGTGCTTTTGAAATTGTGGACCTAAAAAAATTAATAAGCGTTTTAGAAATTGTGGAACTAATTTTTTAATTAGCGTTGCCCACCACTGGTCGAGGGGATGTGTATTATTTGCACTACCCATGCTCCATAATGTTCACGGCTCTGTGCTGTGATTGATATTAAAAACTTCTATGTAATAATCAGTCTTGGTGTGACTGGTCAGTAAGGGACAGCAATAGATAGTTTTTATTATCTTCAATGCCTGACTGATATGTTTACAGTGAGGTCACTTCGGAGAGTCCGTGATAGCTGCTTGCTCCCAGATTTTCTTGCTCCTTACTGCAGCTGTGTTTCTGATAACAGCTGGACATGACAGGGAACAGCTGAGGGGTTTTGCAGCTGGAAGGTCTACAAAACTGCTTTTTCTGTTCAGAAAGTCAGTACAGGTCAGAGCATCAGAAAGGTGCAGCACTGATAAGTGTGAACTTGTAAATGCATTGATCTTCTGTGATTGCTGATCATTCTCCAAAGCTTTGTAAATAAATCTGACGAAGCTTACGCCTAGTTGTTTTAGGAATCACTTTTGTCCATGACGGTTATTTTGGATCAAATTGACTCTAAAATTTAATCAGTTGTAGATGCACATCTAATGAACATGTTTTATGGGTTTCATTAAATTGTGTGCACTTATTCAAGAGGTATTTTAATAACAGACATGCAAACAAATACACACATACTGTACACACACTGGTCATCTACCTTTCACAGTGCAAGGTGATAAAAAAAAATAGAGCATGAAAGTTCCTCTGTAGAAAAGATTCTGGGTAACCACAGTAAACCATAAAAATAATGAATTGTAAACACAATTTCTTAGTTGTGTTAAACATAACCTTAGATGTAGCAGGTTGCACAGGTGAGTCATTACTCACCCTCAGGGAGTCCCAAAACAAAAATGGGGTGGTTCCTATCATAAGTACTCATGCCTTATTTTTCTAAAATGATTTAAATACTGTATTTTTTTAATTACATTGTCAGCTAGACTTAGCCTGGCCCTCGCCTTCCTGCACAGCTCCGCTCAATTCTCATTTCCCTTCACTGCACAGTCTGGGATTCCTCCCATAGGCAAGGATTTCTCCGGCCGATTTTTGACCGGACCAATCAGAGAGCAGAAGGCGGAGTTTTGAACGACGTCGACTGACGTCGTCATTCAAAATGGCTGCTGCCACGAAGGAATTTTCAATAAAACAAGGTAAAAAACTATTATTTCTCTGCTGAGAAAAAATATATTTCATAGCTGACGTTATATCAGAAGTGTTCCTGAGCAATCAGAGAGCAGAAGGCGGAGTTTTGAACGATGTCGACTGACGTCGTCATTCAAAATGGCTGCCGCCACGAACGAATTTTCATCAAAACAAGGTAAAAAACTATTATTTCTCTGCTGAGAAAAAATATATTTCACCGCTGACGTTATATCAGAAGTGTTCCTGAGCTTAACAGTTCCTAAATCAATTCACGAAATGGTCAAATCTGCTGGATATTAACACTAGCTCTACCAGTTTTTGTCAAAATGACAATTCTACCTATGCACTACCTATGCACGAGCGAAATTCCGGACTTACGAGACACGTGGCGGCCGTTCCAAATTACGAGATTTCCATGTTACGAGCGCCTCGTTGTAACGGAACTCGCTCGTAAGTCGGGGACTACCTGTATATATATAATATATATATATATACTTATAAATATATATATACATATATACATATATATATACATATATATATATATATATATATATTATATATTATATATATCTATATATATATATATATATACATGTATATATATCTATATATATATATATATATATATATATGTATATATATAGATATATATATATATATATTATATATATATATATATATGTATATATATATATATATATATGTATATATATATATATATATATATATATATATATATATGTATGTATATATATATATATATATATATATATGTATATATGTATATATATATTTATAAGTATATATATATATATTATATATATACAGGTAGTCCCCGACTTACGAGCGAGTTCCGTTACAACGAGGCGCTCGTAACATGGAAATCTCGTAATTTGGAACGGCCGCCACGTGTCTCGTAAGTCCGGAATTTCGCTCGTAAGTTGGAACGGTTTTGCTAGCGCGACTACAAACACTCGTTTTTCATCGAAAAACCGCTTATGAGTGCATAAAAATGATCGGAAACGTGTGTCCACATGTTTAGCTAACGGACTGTGGTGAAAAAACACAGAAAAACTCAGTATTTTTTGCGTTTTTTCCAAAAATTTGCCAGCTCGTAAGTCCGGATGCTCGTAGGTCAGAGCGCTCGTAAGTCGGGGACTANTTAATTTAATTTATTGAGTTCATTGTAGATTTTCTTTAATTGTCACAGTCAAAGATAATAATAGTACCACATATGTCGAATTATACGCCCATACAGCAATCCATAGCAATGGTCTGGACAATAGTCTGGACAAGCAAATTGTACCTTATTTTATGACTTTCACCTTGACACTGTCTAGTTGTGGTACAAATCTGTATCAAGTTTGGTTAAACTGTCTTGAGCAGATCAGTAGTTATGGCCTGGACAAGCTGAGACCTTGTTTTAACTTTAACCTTGATTTGTGACCTTGATCTTGAAACTGGGTTGATGATAAGAGTACTTGACACTCCATCTAGTTATGATGTGTACCAAGTCTCATTAAATTATCTTAAGCAGATCATAAATTATATTCCAGACAAGCGACACAAGTGTATACTATTTGACCTTGATTTATGACCCTGACTTTGGAGCTGGGGTGATGAAAAGTGTATTCAATTCTCCATCTAGTGATGATTCAGATGTGGATGAAGTTTTGTTAAATTATCTTCAGTGGGTTAAACCCTTTGTGTGAGACAACATAAAGTTTATTGATGGAAAACTATGCCATGATGAGTGGATCAAAACAAAATTACACTAAAATTAAATGATGCCTTGCCAGTTCTACCTTTGCCATAAACTTTTTGTATCATCTGGCTGAAAATTTGACCTTTTTTCTTTAAAGAATTGGTTTGATCACATTAGATAGATTTGGAAAATTCTGTGAGAATATGTTTTGTTTTGTGTTATTGCTTTAGATTCTTTTGTGTTTATGTACTTGTGGTTTGTGCCTCCCCCAGGGTTTCTTCCTTCATGTTGCCAGTTCCTGCTTCACCTGTTCCCAATCCCAATCACACCAGGTGTTCATTGTTGTGTCTCGTTAGTGTCCCTTTAAGTTCAGCGTATTTGTGTTTCCACCTTGCCCGTGGATTGTGCTTCCCACAGCCAGCCATGTTCTGTTCCTCCATGTCCTCCTGAATTCATGTAAGTTTTGCTGCCATGTCAGCTTTTTTTGTGTTTTTGTAAATAAATCCTTTTTTTTTTTTTTTTTACCTTCGAGTCCCCTGTACTGTCTGCACTTTGGATTCTAAAAATCCTCAGTGTGAGGATGTAGGTTCTCTAGTGCGCCTCCCTCTTGTTGTCTGTCCTAGCTCCTGCCGCTCCCACCTGCTCCTGAATGTCTTTTCCCCAGGTGCTTGTCAATGTATGTTGTTAGCAGTGGTGTAGTCTATGGTATATGCGGGTATACTCCGTATATCCACTAGAAAAGCAAAGAAATTTCAATATACAAAAAGTGCCCAATGACACAAGCCCATATCATGTATCACTGGCAATGATACATGACATGGGCTTGTGTCATTGTCAACACATCTGGAACATTTATAGGCACTGAGTTGTTTCAACCTGTTTTTTTTGTATAATTAATACTTCTGTACTTACTACTTGAGATAATTGAACATGTTTTGCTTTGATACTGTTTTATAAATTCTATTAACATGTTTTTAATACAAAGAAACTGTTGTATACAGTTTGTACTATAAGCATCAGATGCATTTTGAACTGTTTAATATACTTAAAAATATCTAAATTAATTAATTAGTACATTTTCCTAACTGGTGTATTTTGGTATCTAAGCACATTATACCCACTACCACTGCCTTGCTCTCTAAAATAGTTAATGAATCAAGTGTTTACTTGTGTAGGTAAATGTAGATGACAACAAAATTCATGCTAAATCATCCAGGTATCAATTCCAATAATTCTCAGTCAGGTCATCTGAACAGTTTCTTTTTTATAGAAATGTTTCACCCTCTATCTGGAGGGCTTCATCAGTCAGAGGAGTTCCAGTAAACTGTTTACCCATCAAGTAGTAAACACCTTAAGTTTACCAACCAGTTTTCTGGAGCCAAGATGGTTTCTATAAAAAAAAGAAATCGTCCAGATGACCCGACTGAGAATTATTGGATTTGCTACCTGGATTATTGCGCATGAACTCTGTTGCCTTGAACCACTTTGACTGTGGCTGCTGGCCTGGGAGGAGTTGACAAGGGACAGGAAGGCCCCCAGAAACCATCTTAGCTCCAGCAAATTGTTTGGTCCACTTAAGATGTTTACTGCTTAGTGGGAAAACAGTTTGCTGGAACTCTGACTGATGAAGCCCTCCAGATAGAGAGCAAAATATTTCTATAAAAAAGAAACTGTCCAGATGACCCGACTGAGAATTATTCGATAAATGTAGATATTTAAAAATGTGTTAAAATATACCAGAATGCAGGATATGGCATCTACTTCATCCACATTTTTAATAATAATAATATTCATGAATTGAATTTATAATGCACTTTTCATTAATTAAAATCTCAAAGTGCTACAAAGTGCAACAAAATTAAAGGTCAAATAAAACAAGTGATAAAACAAGTAAAATCAATAACAGCATCTACTAAGATCAAACATATAATCATGTGGATAAAGAGCAGGCTCACTTAAAAAGAAAGGTCTTCAAGCTGCTCTTAAAGTCATCCAGTGACTGTGGAGCTCGCAGGTAGTCAGGAAGAGAGTTCCATAGAAGGGGGGCAGCCACACTGAAAGCCCGGTCTCCCATGGTCCTTAATTTGGTTCTTGGAGTGTGAAGGAGATTACTGTTCTGTGACCGCAGAGACCGGGTGGATGAATATGGAACAAGAATGTCCTTCAGATAATCTGGTGAAGTTCCGTGTAAGCATTGATGTGTAATGAGAGCAGTTTTGTACTGAATTCTGTAGGCGACAGGAAGCCAATGAAGGTTATGGAGAATGGGTGTAATATGTTCAAATTTACGAACTCTCAACAAAATCCTTGCTGCACTGTTTTGAATATATTGAAGCTTCTGAAGGTATTTACCAGGGATTCCAATAAACAGGGAGTTGCAGTAGTCGAGCCTGGAGGAGACAAAAGCATGGACGAGCTTCTCAGCATCAGAAAAAGTTAGGGATGGGCGAAGTCTGGAGATGTTTCGAAGATGGAAGAAGCAAGTTTTAAACAGAAGCTTAATGTGATTTTCAAATGTAAGATGAGAGTCCATTTTTATTCCAAGATTTGTAACAGAGGTGGAGAGGGGGATGTCTTGTCCAGAAAAGGAAATTGTTGTTATAGTTGATGTTTGTACCTGGTGAGGGGTGCCAATCAGTATGGCCTCAGTCTTGGAGCAGTTTAATTGAAGAAAGTTCTGATTCATCCATGCCCTTATTTCCTCCAGGCAGGTAGAGAGGGCAGTGAGTGAAGATGGAGATGACAATGGGGAAGATGAGGATGCTCCAGTCCTGATGTAAAGCTGTGTATCGTCGGCATAACAGTGAAAAGAAATGTTGAACTGATTAATAATTTGACCTAAAGGTAGCATGTAAAGGGAAAACAGCAGGGGCCCCAGAACTGACCCCTGAGGGACACCACAAGAGACACAGACTGTCTGGGATGTGGCGTTGCCAAGACTAACACATTCCAGCCTGTTGGAGAGGAAAGATTTGAACCAGTCCAGGACAGTGTCACAGAGACCGACCTCCACATGAAGGCGGTGGAGGAGGATACTATGGTCCACAGTGTCGAAGGCCGCAGTGAGATCAAGGAGGACATGTATGGAAGGAGAACCAGCGTCGGCAGCCATAAGAACATCATTGGTAACTCTCAGCAATGCAGTCTCAGTACTGTGAGCTGCTCTGAATCCAGACTGGAACTTCTCATATAGGGAGTGTTGCTGTAGGTGGTCCTGCAGCTGAGCAGCAACTGCTTTCTCCAGCATTTTAGACAGAAATGGGAGGTGTGAAATTGGGCGGTAATTAGAAAAAATGTCAGGATCCAAATTAGATTTTTTCAGAAGAGGCCTAATGATGGCAGTTTTTAGAGGCAGTGAAACATGACCAGATTGTAGAGAGGAGGACCCCAGACCTCCCAACCAGTGTGTCCCCCCACATTACAAATACTTCTGACGCTAGCAAGTGGAAGTTTGCCAGTGATTTGTACCTGTTCTGGCTGGTTAGCATTGGACAGCGGGATCACCATCCAGATAATGTTGAGGTTGTTGAGGGCAGCGCTGGTGGTGAAGGAACATGGCAGGATGGCTGCCTGGCCCCGTGCCACCTGGATGCTGCTCTGGGACACGGTCACATCCAGCGCCCGCACACACACTGCAGAAGGAAAGAGGATGATTTTTTTTTTGTTTCCCGCTTCAAACAGATAAATACAAACACTAGAAAATACTATACATGCAAAACAAAAATAAAGAGAGGTCAGAGAATATATTCATGGACAGTCGCAGCAGATGAATGTTGAGCAACCACGCCTATAAATCTCAGTGCTTTGAATCAAAGCAAGACTTTCAAAGTGTTGCTTTGGGCCACTGTAAATCTGGAGCAGAACCTTTACTTCATGCTTGTCCATTTCTCCATTTCTTAGTAATCTTTGCAACAGTTTTATCCTGTTCGGTGTCTTGGGTGACTGGAATTATTCCCAGCTACCGTCTGGCCAGAGTCAAGGAACAACCGGAACAGGATTTCTGTATGGATGTGTGCATATTTTAAAAGCAAAAACTAGTGTTTAATAAATTAGTGAATGTTCACTTTGTTGCTTTTTAATTTTTAACAGCCCAACAAACATGATATCTGAAAGACTTGGAGTCTCTTTTGTATTGCTTTCAGCAACTAAACAGACATGTAGCCCGCAACGCAGAGGATCACATGAAATATGTAAGAGTTACACATGGAAAGACGATCCACTGTCTCCTGAGTTACCCATTTCATTCATCTTCTTAAACAACTTGCTTTTTCACAGCTTCATGACTATCATTGTGAAGTGAATGAACTGGACAGGCAGTATTGGTTTTGTAGACATCGTTTGTTGATCTTTTTTCCCCCATAAGTCCAGTCCTTAGAAGCTCAGCAGCTCCATGTGTGGACTCTATCTTCAACCATATACCAAGAAGATCAGTACATGCACGCTGAGTCTATTTCTAGACCGACTAAATACATTATGAAGGAAATTACATTAGGGTCACCCCCGCAAGCGTGTATCCATGTTCAAAAACCACAATCAGAGGTAATCTTATCCAAACGTCATGACGACAATGATGCACTGATACGATTAGAGATAATTGATCCTGTTCTGTGTATCATTTGTTACTGGCCTTGCAAGATGCTCTTCAGGTAGCAATAGAGTACACTTATGATATAAAAGTATGTATTCATTTATAGCATTTGCGATTAGGACATCATGACAAATTTAGGTTTTTGAATATCACCCTATTCAAGCCACCAGACTGCCTGTTGCTCCCAGTCTGCCTGAAACATGCTGAACTTCATGGGCAGCATCCAGACTGCTCTGCTCACAGTCTTAGTTCATGGAAGACACACTCAGACAAAACAAGACTTACCATAAATTATGCAGCCAATTTCACTTAAACGCATTTGATTCCCCTGTAATGTCAATATGTATCATTTATGGCAGCACACTTCTTTCCTTTGACTCTGTCAGCTGAGCAGAACAGTCTTCTTGCTTGGTACCGCAGTCACTGTGCAGCTAATAAGCAGAACATCTACTGAAGAAGCCATCATTTTAAATGCAATAAATAAAGTCTTAGGTCACCACGCTAATCTGATCTTCTTACATCCTCTGTGTACGCAGTGTTCACTTCCTGCACAAAATCAATCTATGCTCTTTAAACGGGGGATTAACTGAGGCAAGGAAGATGTGTTTACTATAAATCTTAACCTTTAAAGAATATCTGGAAGGAGGGAAAGAAAGGAAGACAGGAAGGAAGGAAGGAAGGAAGAATGCACAGAAGGAAGGAAGGATGAAAGGATGCAAAGAAGGAAGGAAGGAATAAAGGATGCAAAGAAGGAAGGAAGAAAGATCCTAGAGGAGTGAAGATAGAAGGAGCATCTCATCATCTGTAAACCTCCTCCAAGGCTGCAGCCTCTCAAGCCCACAACAGCTGGAGGGCTCATTTCAAAACATTGGATTAGAGAGCATCTGCGTTCAGAGCCTGTAAGCTCCCACCACCAAAGAACTACACACACTGTCAAAGTCACAAACAAGCACATACAAGCCCATGCCAGCCAACAAACTCTTGCACACACTGTACACTCTGAACTCAGAAACACACAAACATGAAATACCACCTACTGCCCTGCCTATATATTCAGACTCAACAGTCCATGTCAGTAGTCACATGTATGGCAGCCCGTTGGGGACACATCTAAGACATGGGGACAGCGGGATTGCTTGGCATTGCTTCATTATTGCACATGGTTTTGCCAAAGCTTCTCACAAGCTCTCCAGCTCCACTGGTGAAGCATGTTTGGTGCACAGCTGCTCCACCAGAATGTATCCAAATTTAATGGGCAGGGAATGGAGTTCATATCAAGCATGGCCTCCTACATCTAAATACACAAGAGTAAAGCATATTAAATCAAATCAACACGTTTAAGCACATAAAAAGCAACGCACTGTCTAAAAACATGCAAATTAGCTGAAAATATTCAAATCAATAAAAAAAATTAAGGATATGATAAAATGTCAAATATAAAACCAAATTAAAAATAATAATAATAATAATAATGGAAAAAAGGCAGAGAAGTTTGAGTAAGTATTCAAGATCCAAACAGTGGCAAGTTTCAAAACTAGACAGAATAATTGTAAAATTATTAAGTCAGTTGAAGATGGGTCAGCGTCATCTGTCTGATGCCAACAAAAGTGTTATAATAATCTAATCTGGAGGCAATTATGGAAGAAATAACTGTCTTCATTTTGCTACAAGAGAGGATAGAGTTGAACTTGAAAATAGCATTGAGTTATAGAAAATAACTGTTTACCAAATCTCGGCCGAGGACCTTTCTGAGTGGAGTTAGCATATTCGCTGTGCATGTGTGGGTTTTCTCCAGTTTGCCACTATTTTATTATTATTATTATTATTATTAATTCAATTTATAACGCACTTTTCATTACTGAAAATCTCAAAGTGCTACACATATATTGAATGCTACACACATTCATAAACCGGTGGCGGCAGACTACCATGCAAGGTGCTTTCCAGTCCTACCGGGAGCAACTCAGGGTTAAGTGTCTTGCCCAAGGACACAACGACACATGGTGCGGGTCCCGGGAGTCGAACCGCCAACTTTCCGATCGGGAGACGACTGCCCTTACCACTACACCATGGCCGCCCACTACAGATCAAAACCATGCTATATGGTGACTAAACTGTATGTGGATGTGAGTGAGAGCATGGATGCTTGCTTGTCTTATTTGTCTCTACGTGTCCCTGTGATGGACATGTGACATGTCCAGGGTTCACCCTGCTTCTCACACAGTGATTGCTGGACAAGGGCACCACGCGCAGAAAAGGAAGAAGCGGGTAACAATAAAGAATAAACCCTTAGCTGGACTAGGAAGCTCAGCCCTCACCTCCTTCTACAGGTGTGCAGATAAGAGAGCATCCTGTGCTCCAGCATCAACGTGTGGCATGGCGGCTGCACAGCTGCAGACAGAAAAGCTTTGTAGAGAGTGGTGAAGGCTGCACAGAAGTCTGTTGGAGTCAGTCTCCCCACCATCACAGACATTTACACCTACAGATGCAGGAAGAGGGCCACCTGCATCATGAAGAACCCCACTCACCCAGCACACACACTTTTTTGCCCTGTTTCTTTCAGGCAGGAGGTTGAGGAACATTAAGTGTAGAACCAATAGACTGAGGAACAGATTCTACCCTGAAGCTGGTAGACTCATGAATCTCTAACCAGGATAATTAAAGTGAAGAAAAAAAAGAAAACAAATCACTGTAATGCCACTTTAATTGGTGATATGTGACTTATCTGTGCTGCTGATTATCTCATGCTGCTGTACACACTACAGACTCATGTTGGGGCTGCTGTTTATTTTACCATATTATTTTACAATATTAGTGTTTAGCATATATCTTAGATCTTTTAGCATATTGCTTAACATTTGTTTAGTTTATATCTTAGATCCTTGTACTAGTGTTTCTTTTTATACTTTATACTTTGTACTATTTTTAGGTGTAACTGGGACCCTGAATACATAATTTTGTTCCACCTCATGCACCACTTGTTATGTGAATGACAATAAAGATACTTTAACTTATTTTGGAAATAAGCTCAAGTTTCTGTGGGCATCAGTGTGTAGAGAAGTGATATGCTGGTGAAGATTCTCAGTCGTCCAGGACATGATAAAATCAAAAAAGGCATTTAATACAGAACAACTGGACTTTATTTGTAGCAACAAGACGTTTCGCTTCTCATCCAAGGAGCTTTATCAATTCAGTGAGGAGACAGTGAGAGGGAGAAGTTATAACAGGATAAGCCATTGACACGTACCAACATATGTGCATATGGAGGGAGAGGACAGTCTCAACATTGAAGTTTACAGAAAACCAACCCACACAGACCAGTATCTTCTGTTTGACTCTCACCATCCACTGGAACACAAACTTTCTGTCATCAGAACTTTACAGCATCGGGCCGATCACATCCCCACGAAGACAGAAGGGAAGGAAAAGGAACAGAAACACATTGAAAAATCTCTCCAAACATGTGGATATCCTAACTGGGCTTTTGTCAAGTCAGCGAGGAAATTTTCAAAACACAATAAGGAACAGAAAAAGGAGAACAGACGAAAAAACATTGTCATCCCTTATGTTGCTGGACTATCAGAGAATTTCAGAAGGATTTTCAACAAACACAACATCCCAGTACATTTCAAACCTAGCAGGACTCTCAGACAGAGGCTGGTGCACCCTAAGGACAGAACACCCACACACAAACAGAGTGGTGTAGTGTATGCAGTCCGACAGGACTGCATAGGACTGCATACACTATATGTATGCAGTATGGGTTGACATGTATGCAGGACAGCAAGGACTGTCCAGACCTATACATTGGAGAAACTAAGCAGCCCATCCACAGAAGAATGTCCCAACACAAGAGAGCCTCCTCCTCTGGACAAAACTCAGCTGTTCACCTCCACCTCACGGACAAGGGACACTCTTTTGAGGACCAGAATGTACATATTTTGGACCGAGAGCACAGGTGGTTTGAGAGGGGTGTGAAGGAGGCGATTTATGTAAAAAGAGAGAAACCATCGTTAAACAGAGGAGGAGGTCTAAGATTCCAAATTTCTAAAACTTATAGTGCAGCCCTGGGTTTGGTTCCCAGGCGTCTCACACCTGATGAGAACAGAGGAGCCTCGTTTGTGAATTAGACTACCAAAGACTTTGACAGGTCCCTGCTATTAATGTGTGAGGTGTGACTTGTCAATTTACATACAGTAGGATGTGTGTGTGTTTTCTGTAAGCTCTGTTTTCACACACTGAACTTTGAATGGGTCACAGGTACGTGTTATCCCAAGTATGTGGGGGTGTTAGTTTCCAATTTACATATGTTGGTGCGTGTCAATGACTTATCCTGTTATAACTTCTTCCTCTCACTGTCTCCTCACTGAATTGATAAAGCTCCTCGGATGAGAAGCGAAACGTCTTGTTGCTACAAATAAAGTCTAGTTGCTACAAATAAAGTCTAGTTGTTCTGTATTGAACGCCTTTTTTGGTAGAGAAGTGATGTAACTAAGCTGTACCATTCAATTTGTGATCATTTCCACATACTTTTTTTTTTTTTCATTTACCCTTTATTTATCCAGGTAGTCTCATTGAGCCTCGGGAACTCATTTTCATGAAAGACCTGTTTAGGGAGCAGATGTTCGGGGTTAAGGGTCTTGCTCAGGGGCCTAGAGTGGGGCATCTCTTGTCTTTTGTAGCCGTGGATCACTAAGACCAGACCAGAACAGGAAACAGACAAAACGTGTCACTATAGTGATGACCAGCTCCTGCTCACAGGACACCATTGACCGACTTCAACCCTTTAAAAAAAAATATATATATATATATATATATATATAAAAATAGTCCATAGTCCAAAACCCGCCAATAAAACAAGGGCAATAATATCTATTGTCGCAGTGAGCGATCATGTAGATGCTGGTGTCTGTTTGTGACATGAATTCCTTCAAATAATGCTTTTATTTTATACGAATACGTGAGGCAAACACATGCATGCACCCTCACACACATATACACACACATACACACACACACACACACACACACACACACAGGTTTGTCAATGTGGTTTAGCCGGACTTTTTCGCCAAACCCGCCCGAAGGTGTAATACGGGGTCTACCCCTTCCCGAGGTCCTAGCGACCTGGGACCAAGCTCAGAGCACTCTAAAAATTTTGAAAAAAATTTGGGTCACTTTAGCTTTCCGATAGGAGCTTCACAGCACGTTTTACCACCCAGACTCCAGTGTGGTTTACAAGGACGTCAAAAAATGTGGTTTATGAGGACAAACATGCATTATGGGGTCTTTAAAGGGACATTTAAACTCCGCCTACTTAACATAAAATTAACATAAAACACACAAATGTGACAGGAGGACAAACATGCATTATGGGGTCTTTAAAGGGACATTTAAACTCCGCCTACTTAACATAAAATTAACATAAAACACACAAATGTGACAGGACACTGCATTAGGAGAACAGTTTTTTGAACTGATTTTATTAAACAAATTAGGCACATACTTTATTTATATTCACTAACAAATCTTCAAATGTTTAAAATAAAATAAAACTTAAATGTTTCAAATAAAATAAAATAAAAACTTAAATTCTGTTGACATATTTACATTATTATAAAACATATTAACATTATATACATATTTCTAAAACAAAATTTTACTTTTTCTGCAGGGTTAATCACAACCTAATGTAAAGTACAGGGGATCCCCGACTTACGAGCGACGAAAGAGTTCCTCAGTCTGAGATGACATATTTACATTTTATAAAACATTAACATTACAAACTTGTACATATTTCTAAAACAAAATTTTACTTTTTCTGCAGGGTTAATCACAACCCAATGTAAAGTACAGGTGATCCCTGACTTATGAGCGATGAAAGACTTCTGAGATGACATATTTACATATTATAAAACATTAACATTACAAACTTGTACATATTTCTAAAACAAAATTGTACTTTTTTTACAGGGTTCACCACAACCCACTGTAAAGTACAGGTGATCCCCGACTTACGAGCGACGAAAGAGTTCCTCAGTCTGAGATG